>JARYGA010027460.1:0-100265 GCA_030545235.1 Helianthus tuberosus
ACGTCTTTCACGTGTCGAATCTGAAAAAGTGTATGTCAGATGAGACCCACATAGTTCCCTTGAAGGAACTCACTATCGACGAACGGTTGCACTTCGTCGAGGAACCTGTTGAAATCACGGACCGGGATGTTAAGGTCCTCAAGAACACGAGAATCCCTCTTGTACGAGTTCGTTGGAACTCCCGCTGCGGCCCAGAGTTCACCTGGGAGCGTGAAGATCAGATGGAACTCAAATATCCCCAGTTATTCAGAACCAATGCATAGGGGTTCTCAGGGACATGTGGGTTGTCATGTGGGTTAATATTTTGACTATTAGGTTTATTCTTGCATGAGATATGACAGTAGCCATGTGATGATTAATTAGATATATATATGTATTGTTTGTGTGGTTCGATGTAAGCATGTAAAAAGATGGCTGTTAGCATGTTAGGGTTTCTTGTTGAAGTTGCAACTGATGATGAGGATGGTGAGTGACGAAAACACCCCACTTGACGAAAATCACTTTAGTGACTTCGGCCATGTGGATTTCGACCAGGAGGATTTTTAGTCCTAGTGTTTTCGGCTCAATATAAACCTGTTAGTTTATTAATTCAGTTTATTAATTCTGTTAGTTGATAATTCAGTTAATCAGGTTAACTCTGTTAAATCACTAACCATGTTAAGTATGTTAACCTTGTTACATAAGTTAACTCTACTAGTTCTGATTTAACCATGCTACTGTTTATTAATTATGCTAAGTCAGTAACTGTATTAAGCATGCTATTGGATAATACACTAGAATAAACTGTGAAAGACTTCTATGTGAAACTTTATAAACATGTACTGACTGTGAATACATGCATACTCTAGGCTTTGATTGATTTCTTGTGAGCACTTAACTTAGCATACCGAGCAAACCAAGGTGAGTTCACACAGCCAAGGCATGGGATTCTCGGGTTGGGAATCGGGTTGGATTATTTGAAATGGATAACTACTCGTACTTACGCTATCGCTAGACTATAGACCATCGTCCTCAGGATAGTCAGGACACTTACGTAAAACCTACGTAACCTAGTATCTACCATTGTCTCCCGGGTCGGGAGGACACTTACGTAAAACCTACGTAAACTAATAACTACCATTGTCTTCCGGGTCGGAAGGACACTTACGTAAATCCTACGTAAACCCCACACGTACCACTGTCCTCGGGGAAGGGCACTCACGTAAATCCTACGTGACCTTGTACGTATTCCTGTTCTCGGATTAAGGAGAACACATGGTTGCAAATAGTCTAGTAAGTGCAAACATGGGAAGCCCCCATTAGTAAAGATAAACGTGGGAAACCCCCACTAGTAATACATATAACCATGGGAAACCCCCACCATTAGTACGTATTAACATGGGAAGCCCCCACCTATCGAACATACAAACGATCTAGTTAATAACGTAATGATTTGCATCGAACTTACTTTCTGTGAACTCGCTCAACTAGTTGTTGACTCTCTGCTGCATGCCTTGCAGGATCTTAGGTACATTGGAGCTTGCACAGGGAGGAACAGGTCGTTGTGGGCACGGATTGTGGAACTTATATTGAAACATCAAACATTGAACTTATTACTTACGTTGGGTTTACATTTTATGCTTCCGCTATACACTTAACATGTTTTGTTGGAACACCTTTCATATCGTTTGGTTTAAATTACATTTAATTCTTATTACGTTTGATATGGTTGGTGGCTTGATCCTGGTCAGTCACGCCTCCAAGCGGTGATACTCCGCGTGTGGATTTTGGGGGTGTGACAGATTGGTATCAGAGCCATTGGTTATAGAGAACTTGGTTTTAATATGGGAAAACGTTTTTATTAAAACCAGACTATAACCAGAACAGTGCTCTTAACGATCCACAACGACGCTTCGCTCCACGTGCAAGGCTCAACATCATAGGTACTACTATTCATGTTACTTTACCTACTTGCTAGAATTACATAGAACTTTGCTCGTGGTATGCTCAGATTTCAGAACCTACTATATGTTATTGCTTGAGAATACTTGTGTGCTCACTCTCTTCGCACTATTCGCGAACCTCTCACCCACATGTTCTCCTTGATGTCAAGATCATGAGTGGACGCGTTAACCTAACCCAAGCCCAGTTGGCGGCTTCGATCACTGAACAAGTTACTGCAGCACTCGCAGCTGCCCAGGCAGGAGGTGTAACCTGCCATCACCACTTACTCTAGGATCTTTAGATCCTACTCTCGTAACTCAACACTGGTGCTTAATTTTGATTACTCTTACGCACACGACAAGTCAACACGCTCAGTCACCTGTATGCACATACAAGACTTTTATGGACTGTCGTCCTACTACTTTCAGCGACACTGAAGGAGCTGTTGGACTCCTCCATTTGTTCGAGGAACTCGAATCGGTCTTCGAGTGTGTGAATGACCCGAGGCTCGTAAGGTGAAATATGCCACTGATACTCTCGAAGGCACTACGTTAACTTGGTGGAACGCGCAAGTCCAGATGCTGGGGCTGGCGGCTGCTAATGCCACCCCTTGGGACGAATTCAAGGAACTAATCAAACTAGAATGCTGTAACTATGATGACATCCACAAACTGGAAGTGGAGTTCTTTAACCTGAAGATGACGGGGTCAGAAATAGAGGCGTATACGAAGCGATCTAACGAACTGGCAACTTTGTGCCCTACTATGGTGGAACCTCCCATCAAGCGCACCGAGAGCGGTACCTCAAAGGCTTAGTACCAGAAATTCAAAGTCATGAGATGACTGCTAATCTTGCTACTATTCAAGATGTTACTCATCTTGCTCATCGTCTCACAGACCAGGCGTATTGGTGCTACTACTACTACTTCTGCTATTCCCAGTGACAACAAATGAAAGTGGGATGGAACCTCTAGCAAGGGTTCGACTACGATTCCGTCCCAGGCACAGCAGTGAAAGATCGATGACAACCAAAGTCCTGGTCGGCAACCTTTTAGTAGTCAAGGGCAGGGTGGATACAGGGGAAACCACCCTAAGTGCAAACGATGTAACTTGCACCACAGCGGGCAGTGCAACCGAAATCATTGTCAATGATGCAACAAGCTTGGTCATGGAACCAAAGATGGTAGAAACTCACGTCCTGCAAACCAGAACCAACAACAACAGCCACAAGATCTATAGAATCAGCAGCAACAGCAAGGTAACAAGGGATGTTATCCGTGTGGTGCTGAAGGACACTTCAAAAGACACTGCTCACAGTTGAACCAGAACCAGAATCAGAACCACAACCAAGGAAACAGGAACAATAATGGAGGCAACAATGGGGGTAATAACGACGGCAATGGTGCCAGGGGTCGAGTGTTCGTGATTGGTCAGGGTGATACTAGGAATGACCCCAACGTTGTGATGGTTTCGACATCGATATTGGTATGGATTGGCTACCTCAACATCGAGCAGAGACTCTTTGCAAAGAAAAGATCATCCGCATTCCTCGTGCTGGTTAAGAACCTTTGGTAACTCATAGTAACAAGCTCCAGGAGCATCACCCGTAGCTCGAGCACCTTATCGTTTAGCTCCAACCGAATTGGAAGGACTGTCTAAACAATTTCAAGAACTCTTGGAAAAGGGTTTCATTCGTCCTAGCTCTTCGCCCTGGGGAGCTCCAGTATTATTTGTGAAGAAGGACGGTACCTTCCGCATGTGTATAGACTACCGCGAACTGAACAAGGTGACTGTGAAGAATCGCTATCCTCTTCCACGCATCGACGACTTGTTCGACCAGTTACAAGGGTCGAGCTATTACTCGAAGATCGATCTAAGGTCAGGTTATCACCAACTGAGAGTCCGGGATGAGGACGTCTCCAAAACAGCATTTAGAACGCGCTACGGTCACTACGAATTTTTGGTCATGCCATTCGGGCTAACGAGCGCGCCTGCGGTTTTCATGGATCTTATGAACAGGGTGTGCAAACCTTATCTCAACAAGTTCGTCATTGTTTTCATCGACGACATCCTGATCTACTCGAAGAGTCAGGAGGAAAACGAGCGTCACTTACGACTTATTTTGGAACTCCTTCGAACGGAACAGCTATACGCTAAGTTTTCAAAATGCGACTTCTGGCTTCGTGAAGTCCATTTCCTAGGCCACGTGGTAAACAGGGATGGGATTCATGTCGATCCATCCAAGGTGGATTCGATCAAGAACTGGCCTGCACCTCGCACACTAACCGAAATACGCCAATTCTCGGGTTTGGCGGGTTATTATAGACGGTTCATTAAAGACTTCTCAAAGATTGCTCAGCCGTTTACCCTACTGACACAGAAAGGTGTTGTTTACCGTTGGGGTAATGCACAGGAAACATCGTTCCAACACTTAAAGGATAGACTATGTAGCGCACCTATCCTCTCATTGCCTGAAGGCACGGACGATTTTGTAGTCTACTGCGATGCATCTATCCAGGGTCTTGGATGTGTGTTGATGCAACGGGATAAAGTTATTGCTTATGCTTCGCGCCAACTTAAGATTCACGAACGGAATTACACTACTCACGACCTAGAGCTGGGAGCGGTTGTTTTTGCACTTAAGATATGGAGACACTACTTGTACGGTACCAAATGTGCTATCTACACTGACCACAGAAGCCTCGAACATATATTCAAACAGAAGGAACTGAATATGCGACAGCGACGATGGGTCAAACTGTTGAATGACTATGAATGCTCAATCAGGTACCACCCAGGCAAAGCCAATGTTGTGGCTGACGCCCTCAGTCGAAAGGACACCGCGCCTAAGCGCGTGCGAGCTTTACAACTCACTATACAGTCTAGCCTTCCTTCCCAGATACGAAATGCTCAGGTAGAAGCATTGAAACCAGACAACGTCAGGGCTGAAGCCCTACGCGGCTCAAAGCAACGCTTAGAACAGAAGGAAGATGGTGCTTACTACGTCACAGGACGCATCTGGGTCCCACACTATGGTAACTTACGCGAGCTGGTAATGGATGAAGCTCATAAGTCTCGGTACATCCAGGTTCGGATAAAATGTACCACGATATCAAAACTACATACTGGTGGCCTAGCATGAAGGCCCACATAGCCACATACGTTAGCAAATGCTTGACTTGTGCGAGAGTCAAGGCAGAATATCAGAAACCGTCAAGTCCACTTCAACAACCTGAGATACCGCAATGGAAATGGGAACAAATTTCCATGGATTTTGTTACTGGCTTACCTAGATCTCAGCGTGGAAACGATACTATTTGGGTGATCGTGGATCGACTCACAAAGTCTGCTCACTTCTTGACTATCAAAGAAACAGACAAGTTTTCTACATTAGCAGACATCTACTTGAAAGAAGTGGTCTCAAGGCACGGGGTGCCAACCTCTATTATCTCCGATCGTGACGCACGTTTTACTTCAGAACTGTGGCAAGCAATGCACAAATCGTTTGGCTCTCGTTTAGACATGAGCACAGCTTATCACCCTCAGACGGATGGGCAGTCTGAGTGCACCATTCAAACTCTAGAAGACATGCTTCGGGCGTGCGTAATTGACTTTGGAAATGGTTGGGAAAAACATCTGCCACTTGTGGAATTTTCGTACAACAACAGCGACCACACCAGCATTAAGGCTGCACCATTCGAGGAATTGTACGGGCATAAATGCCGGTCACCTCTCTGTTGGGCAGAGGTGGGAGATAGTCAAATCACAGGTCCAGAAATGGTAGTTGATACTACTGAAAAGATTGCTCAAATACGACAACGCATGGCGGCAGCTCGTGACCGTCAGAAAGCATACGCCGATAAAGATAGAAAACTACTCGAATTCCAAGTTGGGGATCGAGCGCTACTCAAAGTTTCGCCCTGGAAGGGTGTGGTTCGTTTTGGCAAACGCAGCAAACTCAATCCACGATACGTCGGACCTTTCGAAGTTACTGAGAAGATAGGCAGGGTAGCCTACAGATTGAACTTACCAGCTGAACTCAGTGCAGTTCACAACGTCTTTCACGTGTCGAATCTGAAAAAGTGTATGTCAGATGAGACCCACATAGTTCCCTTGAAGGAACTCACTATCGACGAACGGTTGCACTTCGTCGAGGAACCTGTTGAAATCACGGACCGGGATGTTAAGGTCCTCAAGAACACGAGAATCCCTCTTGTACGAGTTCGTTGGAACTCCCGCTGCGGCCCAGAGTTCACCTGGGAGCGTGAAGATCAGATGGAACTCAAATATCCCCAGTTATTCAGAACCAATGCATAGGGGTTCTCAGGGACATGTGGGTTGTCATGTGGGTTAATATTTTGACTATTAGGTTTATTCTTGCATGAGATATGACAGTAGCCATGTGATGATTAATTAGATATATATATGTATTGTTTGTGTGGTTCGATGTAAGCATGTAAAAAGATGGCTGTTAGCATGTTAGGGTTTCTTGTTGAAGTTGCAACTGATGATGAGGATGGTGAGTGACGAAAACACCCCACTTGACGAAAATCACTTTAGTGACTTCGGCCATGTGGATTTCGACCAGGAGGATTTTTAGTCCTAGTGTTTTCGGCTCAATATAAACCTGTTAGTTTATTAATTCAGTTTATTAATTCTGTTAGTTGATAATTCAGTTAATCAGGTTAACTCTGTTAAATCACTAACCATGTTAAGTATGTTAACCTTGTTACATAAGTTAACTCTACTAGTTCTGATTTAACCATGCTACTGTTTATTAATTATGCTAAGTCAGTAACTGTATTAAGCATGCTATTGGATAATACACTAGAATAAACTGTGAAAGACTTCTATGTGAAACTTTATAAACATGTACTGACTGTGAATACATGCATACTCTAGGCTTTGATTGATTTCTTGTGAGCACTTAACTTAGCATACCGAGCAAACCAAGGTGAGTTCACACAGCCAAGGCATGGGATTCTCGGGTTGGGAATCGGGTTGGATTATTTGAAATGGATAACTACTCGTACTTACGCTATCGCTAGACTATAGACCATCGTCCTCAGGATAGTCAGGACACTTACGTAAAACCTACGTAACCTAGTATCTACCATTGTCTCCCGGGTCGGGAGGACACTTACGTAAAACCTACGTAAACTAATAACTACCATTGTCTTCCGGGTCGGAAGGACACTTACGTAAATCCTACGTAAACCCCACACGTACCACTGTCCTCGGGGAAGGGCACTCACGTAAATCCTACGTGACCTTGTACGTATTCCTGTTCTCGGATTAAGGAGAACACATGGTTGCAAATAGTCTAGTAAGTGCAAACATGGGAAGCCCCCATTAGTAAAGATAAACGTGGGAAACCCCCACTAGTAATACATATGACCATGGGAAACCCCCACCATTAGTACGTATTAACATGGGAAGCCCCCACCTATCGAACATACAAACGATCTAGTTAATAACGTAATGATTTGCATCGAACTTACTTTCTGTGAACTCGCTCAACTAGTTGTTGACTCTCTGCTGCATGCCTTGCAGGATCTTAGGTACATTGGAGCTTACACAGGGAGGAGCAGGTCGTTGTGGGCACGGATTGTGGAACTTATATTGAAACATCAAACATTGAACTTATTACTTACGTTGGGTTTACATTTTATGCTTCCGCTATACACTTAACATGTTTTGTTGGAACACCTTTCATATCGTTTGGTTTAAATTACATTTAATTCTTATTACGTTTGATATGGTTGGTGGCTTGATCCTGGTCAGTCACGCCTCCAAGCGGTGATACTCCGCGTGTGGATTTTGGGGGTGTGACAGATTGGTATCAGAGCCATTGGTTATAGAGAACTTGGTTTTAATATGGGAAAACGTTTTTATTAAAACCAGACTATAACCAGAACAGTGCTCTTAACGATCCACAACGACGCTTCGCTCCACGTGCAAGGCTCAACATCATAGGTACTACTATTCATGTTACTTTACCTACTTGCTAGAATTACATAGAACTTTGCTCGTGGTATGCTCAGATTTCAGAACCTACTATATGTTATTGCTTGAGAATACTTGTGTGCTCACTCTCTTCGCACTATTCGCGAACCTCTCACCCACATGTTCTCCTTGATGTCAAGATCATGAGTGGACGCGTTAACCTAACCCAAGCCCAGTTGGCGGCTTCGATCACTGAACAAGTTACTGCAGCACTCGCAGCTGCCCAGGCAGGAGGTGTAACCTGCCATCACCACTTACTCTAGGATCTTTAGATCCTACTCTCGTAACTCAACACTGGTGCTTAATTTTGATTACTCTTACGCACACGACAAGTCAACACGCTCAGTCACCTGTATGCACATACAAGACTTTTATGGACTGTCGTCCTACTACTTTCAGCGACACTGAAGGAGCTGTTGGACTCCTCCATTTGTTCGAGGAACTCGAATCGGTCTTCGAGTGTGTGAATGACCCGAGGCTCGTAAGGTGAAATATGCCACTGATACTCTCGAAGGCACTGCGTTAACTTGGTGGAACGCGCAAGTCCAGATGCTGGGGCTGGCGGCTGCTAATGCCACCCCTTGGGACGAATTCAAGGAACTAATCAAACTAGAATGCTGTAACTATGATGACATCCACAAACTGGAAGTGGAGTTCTTTAACCTGAAGATGACGGGGTCAGAAATAGAGGCGTATACGAAGCGATCTAACGAACTGGCAACTTTGTGCCCTACTATGGTGGAACCTCCCATCAAGCGCACCGAGAGCGGTACCTCAAAGGCTTAGTACCAGAAATTCAAAGTCATGAGATGACTGCTAATCTTGCTACTATTCAAGATGTTACTCATCTTGCTCATCGTCTCACAGACCAGGCGTATTGGTGCTACTACTACTACTTCTGCTATTCCCAGTGACAACAAATGAAAGTGGGATGGAACCTCTAGCAAGGGTTCGACTACGATTCCGTCCCAGGCACAGCAGTGAAAGATCGATGACAACCAAAGTCCTGGTCGGCAACCTTTTAGTAGTCAAGGGCAGGGTGGATACAGGGGAAACCACCCTAAGGGCAAACGATGTAACTTGCACCACAGCGGGCAGTGCAACCGAAATCATTGTCAATGATGCAACAAGCTTGGTCATGGAACCAAAGATGGTAGAAACTCACGTCCTGCAAACCAGAACCAACAACAACAGCCACAAGATCTATAGAATCAGCAGCAACAGCAAGGTAACAAGGGATGTTATCCGTGTGGTGCTGAAGGACACTTCAAAAGACACTGCTCACAGTTGAACCAGAACCAGAATCAGAACCACAACCAAGGAAACAGGAACAATAATGGAGGCAACAATGGGGGTAATAACGACGGCAATGGTGCCAGGGGTCGAGTGTTCGTGATTGGTCAGGGTGATACTAGGAATGACCCCAACGTTGTGATGGTTTCGACATCGATATTGGTATGGATTGGCTACCTCAACATCGAGCAGAGACTCTTTGCAAAGAAAAGATCATCCGCATTCCTCGTGCTGGTTAAGAACCTTTGGTAACTCATAGTAACAAGCTCCAGGAGCATCACCCGTAGCTCGAGCACCTTATCGTTTAGCTCCAACCGAATTGGAAGGACTGTCTAAACAATTTCAAGAACTCTTGGAAAAGGGTTTCATTCGTCCTAGCTCTTCGCCCTGGGGAGCTCCAGTATTATTTGTGAAGAAGGACGGTACCTTCCGCATGTGTATAGACTACCGCGAACTGAACAAGGTGACTGTGAAGAATCGCTATCCTCTTCCACGCATCGACGACTTGTTCGACCAGTTACAAGGGTCGAGCTATTACTCGAAGATCGATCTAAGGTCAGGTTATCACCAACTGAGAGTCCGGGATGAGGACGTCTCCAAAACAGCATTTAGAACGCGCTACGGTCACTACGAATTTTTGGTCATGCCATTCGGGCTAACGAGCGCGCCTGCGGTTTTCATGGATCTTATGAACAGGGTGTGCAAACCTTATCTCAACAAGTTCGTCATTGTTTTCATCGACGACATCCTGATCTACTCGAAGAGTCAGGAGGAAAACGAGCGTCACTTACGACTTATTTTGGAACTCCTTCGAACGGAACAGCTATACGCTAAGTTTTCAAAATGCGACTTCTGGCTTCGTGAAGTCCATTTCCTAGGCCACGTGGTAAACAGGGATGGGATTCATGTCGATCCATCCAAGGTGGATTCGATCAAGAACTGGCCTGCACCTCGCACACTAACCGAAATACGCCAATTCTCGGGTTTGGCGGGTTATTATAGACGGTTCATTAAAGACTTCTCAAAGATTGCTCAGCCGTTTACCCTACTGACACAGAAAGGTGTTGTTTACCGTTGGGGTAATGCACAGGAAACATCGTTCCAACACTTAAAGGATAGACTATGTAGCGCACCTATCCTCTCATTGCCTGAAGGCACGGACGATTTTGTAGTCTACTGCGATGCATCTATCCAGGGTCTTGGATGTGTGTTGATGCAACGGGATAAAGTTATTGCTTATGCTTCGCGCCAACTTAAGATTCACGAACGGAATTACACTACTCACGACCTAGAGCTGGGAGCGGTTGTTTTTGCACTTAAGATATGGAGACACTACTTGTACGGTACCAAATGTGCTATCTACACTGACCACAGAAGCCTCGAACATATATTCAAACAGAAGGAACTGAATATGCGACAGCGACGATGGGTCAAACTGTTGAATGACTATGAATGCTCAATCAGGTACCACCCAGGCAAAGCCAATGTTGTGGCTGACGCCCTCAGTCGAAAGGACACCGCGCCTAAGCGCGTGCGAGCTTTACAACTCACTATACAGTCTAGCCTTCCTTCCCAGATACGAAATGCTCAGGTAGAAGCATTGAAACCAGACAACGTCAGGGCTGAAGCCCTACGCGGCTCAAAGCAACGCTTAGAACAGAAGGAAGATGGTGCTTACTACGTCACAGGACGCATCTGGGTCCCACACTATGGTAACTTACGCGAGCTGGTAATGGATGAAGCTCATAAGTCTCGGTACATCCAGGTTCGGATAAAATGTACCACGATATCAAAACTACATACTGGTGGCCTAGCATGAAGGCCCACATAGCCACATACGTTAGCAAATGCTTGACTTGTGCGAGAGTCAAGGCAGAATATCAGAAACCGTCAAGTCCACTTCAACAACCTGAGATACCGCAATGGAAATGGGAACAAATTTCCATGGATTTTGTTACTGGCTTACCTAGATCTCAGCGTGGAAACGATACTATTTGGGTGATCGTGGATCGACTCACAAAGTCTGCTCACTTCTTGACTATCAAAGAAACAGACAAGTTTTCTACATTAGCAGACATCTACTTGAAAGAAGTGGTCTCAAGGCACGGGGTGCCAACCTCTATTATCTCCGATCGTGACGCACGTTTTACTTCAGAACTGTGGCAAGCAATGCACAAATCGTTTGGCTCTCGTTTAGACATGAGCACAGCTTATCACCCTCAGACGGATGGGCAGTCTGAGTGCACCATTCAAACTCTAGAAGACATGCTTCGGGCGTGCGTAATTGACTTTGGAAATGGTTGGGAAAAACATCTGCCACTTGTGGAATTTTCGTACAACAACAGCGACCACACCAGCATTAAGGCTGCACCATTCGAGGAATTGTACGGGCATAAATGCCGGTCACCTCTCTGTTGGGCAGAGGTGGGAGATAGTCAAATCACAGGTCCAGAAATGGTAGTTGATACTACTGAAAAGATTGCTCAAATACGACAACGCATGGCGGCAGCTCGTGACCGTCAGAAAGCATACGCCGATAAAGATAGAAAACTACTCGAATTCCAAGTTGGGGATCGAGCGCTACTCAAAGTTTCGCCCTGGAAGGGTGTGGTTCGTTTTGGCAAACGCAGCAAACTCAATCCACGATACGTCGGACCTTTCGAAGTTACTGAGAAGATAGGCAGGGTAGCCTACAGATTGAACTTACCAGCTGAACTCAGTGCAGTTCACAACGTCTTTCACGTGTCGAATCTGAAAAAGTGTATGTCAGATGAGACCCACATAGTTCCCTTGAAGGAACTCACTATCGACGAACGGTTGCACTTCGTCGAGGAACCTGTTGAAATCACGGACCGGGATGTTAAGGTCCTCAAGAACACGAGAATCCCTCTTGTACGAGTTCGTTGGAACTCCCGCTGCGGCCCAGAGTTCACCTGGGAGCGTGAAGATCAGATGGAACTCAAATATCCCCAGTTATTCAGAACCAATGCATAGGGGTTCTCAGGGACATGTGGGTTGTCATGTGGGTTAATATTTTGACTATTAGGTTTATTCTTGCATGAGATATGACAGTAGCCATGTGATGATTAATTAGATATATATATGTATTGTTTGTGTGGTTCGATGTAAGCATGTAAAAAGATGGCTGTTAGCATGTTAGGGTTTCTTGTTGAAGTTGCAACTGATGATGAGGATGGTGAGTGACGAAAACACCCCACTTGACGAAAATCACTTTAGTGACTTCGGCCATGTGGATTTCGACCAGGAGGATTTTTAGTCCTAGTGTTTTCGGCTCAATATAAACCTGTTAGTTTATTAATTCAGTTTATTAATTCTGTTAGTTGATAATTCAGTTAATCAGGTTAACTCTGTTAAATCACTAACCATGTTAAGTATGTTAACCTTGTTACATAAGTTAACTCTACTAGTTCTGATTTAACCATGCTACTGTTTATTAATTATGCTAAGTCAGTAACTGTATTAAGCATGCTATTGGATAATACACTAGAATAAACTGTGAAAGACTTCTATGTGAAACTTTATAAACATGTACTGACTGTGAATACATGCATACTCTAGGCTTTGATTGATTTCTTGTGAGCACTTAACTTAGCATACCGAGCAAACCAAGGTGAGTTCACACAGCCAAGGCATGGGATTCTCGGGTTGGGAATCGGGTTGGATTATTTGAAATGGATAACTACTCGTACTTACGCTATCGCTAGACTATAGACCATCGTCCTCAGGATAGTCAGGACACTTACGTAAAACCTACGTAACCTAGTATCTACCATTGTCTCCCGGGTCGGGAGGACACTTACGTAAAACCTACGTAAACTAATAACTACCATTGTCTTCCGGGTCGGAAGGACACTTACGTAAATCCTACGTAAACCCCACACGTACCACTGTCCTCGGGGAAGGGCACTCACGTAAATCCTACGTGACCTTGTACGTATTCCTGTTCTCGGATTAAGGAGAACACATGGTTGCAAATAGTCTAGTAAGTGCAAACATGGGAAGCCCCCATTAGTAAAGATAAACGTGGGAAACCCCCACTAGTAATACATATGACCATGGGAAACCCCCACCATTAGTACGTATTAACATGGGAAGCCCCCACCTATCGAACATACAAACGATCTAGTTAATAACGTAATGATTTGCATCGAACTTACTTTCTGTGAACTCGCTCAACTAGTTGTTGACTCTCTGCTGCATGCCTTGCAGGATCTTAGGTACATTGGAGCTTGCACAGGGAGGAACAGGTCGTTGTGGGCACGGATTGTGGAACTTATATTGAAACATCAAACATTGAACTTATTACTTACGTTGGGTTTACATTTTATGCTTCCGCTATACACTTAACATGTTTTGTTGGAACACCTTTCATATCGTTTGGTTTAAATTACATTTAATTCTTATTACGTTTGATATGGTTGGTGGCTTGATCCTGGTCAGTCACGCCTCCAAGCGGTGATACTCCGCGTGTGGATTTTGGGGGTGTGACAGATTGGTATCAGAGCCATTGGTTATAGAGAACTTGGTTTTAATATGGGAAAACGTTTTTATTAAAACCAGACTATAACCAGAACAGTGCTCTTAACGATCCACAACGACGCTTCGCTCCACGTGCAAGGCTCAACATCATAGGTACTACTATTCATGTTACTTTACCTACTTGCTAGAATTACATAGAACTTTGCTCGTGGTATGCTCAGATTTCAGAACCTACTATATGTTATTGCTTGAGAATACTTGTGTGCTCACTCTCTTCGCACTATTCGCGAACCTCTCACCCACATGTTCTCCTTGATGTCAAGATCATGAGTGGACGCGTTAACCTAACCCAAGCCCAGTTGGCGGCTTCGATCACTGAACAAGTTACTGCAGCACTCGCAGCTGCCCAGGCAGGAGGTGTAACCTGCCATCACCACTTACTCTAGGATCTTTAGATCCTACTCTCGTAACTCAACACTGGTGCTTAATTTTGATTACTCTTACGCACACGACAAGTCAACACGCTCAGTCACCTGTATGCACATACAAGACTTTTATGGACTGTCGTCCTACTACTTTCAGCGACACTGAAGGAGCTGTTGGACTCCTCCATTTGTTCGAGGAACTCGAATCGGTCTTCGAGTGTGTGAATGACCCGAGGCTCGTAAGGTGAAATATGCCACTGATACTCTCGAAGGCACTGCGTTAACTTGGTGGAACGCGCAAGTCCAGATGCTGGGGCTGGCGGCTGCTAATGCCACCCCTTGGGACGAATTCAAGGAACTAATCAAACTAGAATGCTGTAACTATGATGACATCCACAAACTGGAAGTGGAGTTCTTTAACCTGAAGATGACGGGGTCAGAAATAGAGGCGTATACGAAGCGATCTAACGAACTGGCAACTTTGTGCCCTACTATGGTGGAACCTCCCATCAAGCGCACCGAGAGCGGTACCTCAAAGGCTTAGTACCAGAAATTCAAAGTCATGAGATGACTGCTAATCTTGCTACTATTCAAGATGTTACTCATCTTGCTCATCGTCTCACAGACCAGGCGTATTGGTGCTACTACTACTACTTCTGCTATTCCCAGTGACAACAAATGAAAGTGGGATGGAACCTCTAGCAAGGGTTCGACTACGATTCCGTCCCAGGCACAACAGTGAAAGATCGATGACAACCAAAGTCCTGGTCGGCAACCTTTTAGTAGTCAAGGGCAGGGTGGATACAGGGGAAACCACCCTAAGTGCAAACGATGTAACTTGCACCACAGCGGGCAGTGCAACCGAAATCATTGTCAATGATGCAACAAGCTTGGTCATGGAACCAAAGATGGTAGAAACTCACGTCCTGCAAACCAGAACCAACAACAACAGCCACAAGATCTATAGAATCAGCAGCAACAGCAAGGTAACAAGGGATGTTATCCGTGTGGTGCTGAAGGACACTTCAAAAGACACTGCTCACAGTTGAACCAGAACCAGAATCAGAACCACAACCAAGGAAACAGGAACAATAATGGAGGCAACAATGGGGGTAATAACGACGGCAATGGTGCCAGGGGTCGAGTGTTCGTGATTGGTCAGGGTGATACTAGGAATGACCCCAACGTTGTGGTTTGTACAAAATAACATACTTAGGTACTAATAGTTTAAAATCACTTTCTATTAACTTTTCATTTTGTAACGTTTGCAGGTATTAACTTCTAGGGTATTAACATAGTTAGTCCCTGTGGTTTGCACAAAATAACATAATTACGTACTAATAGAATGTGATTTTAAACCTACAAATAATGTTAATACCTCCAAACGTTATAAAATGAAAAGTTAATACCCTAGAATGTGATTTTAAACTATTAGTACCTAAGTTACTTTGGGTAAACCACATGGACTAACTATATAATTAACTCCTAAAAATATGCAAAACAATCTATTATGTATCTAGTCAAGTTGGTAAAGAATTGTTTTGAAACTGACTAATATTATCTAGAACAATATAATTGAACTTATAATTCCTAAAAATTTGCTAAACAATTTAGTATTTATCTAGTAAAGATTGTAAATTTTTGGAGTATTTTATTTAAATTACTTGTTACTAAAAATGTTTATAAAAGAATTTTTTTTTTTATAAAAACAAAATGTTTTGTTTATAAATAAGTAAAAAATTGTTTTACACATGTAAAGTTTCGTTTTTTTAAAAGAAAGATGATAATCAAATGACAAAAAATAAAAGATAAGTTGTTATAATTGTAAAGTAAGTTTATTTTGTTGGTTAAATGATAAAGTTTATAATTTTATTCTTTAAAGTTCATAACTTTTTTTTAAATATCCACATGGTACTCATCCAATAAAATTTAAGTTTATAATTTTTGTTTCTATAAAAATAAAAAAAATAGTAGTTGACTCGTAAGTACGTTTTACACCTTTAACTTTAATTGTTAAATTTCGTTTTTATATATATATAAATTATATTTTTATAAAATTTTAAAACAGTTTTTGTAAAAAATAGGATGTTAAGAGTTTATATCTTTATTAACTTTATATCATAGTAAGTTCAGTTTTTTGTTTAGCTTTAAAGTTTATTACTTTATTATTTTTTAATTAAGAAATACAAATTATTAGATTAATATTTAAGAATAACTGCAATATTTTATAATTTCAGCTTGACTATATCTAACTGCAATATCTATTTATTGCAACTTTGGGACATTAACTTATATAAGTTTAGTTGACTTGTAAATTTGGGATACTAACTTTATTTTGAACTTTATTAATATGGTCAATAACTGCATTATATTAACACCAAAAATAAAGTTCAAATATAAAATAAACTTTATTTATGCGTCTATAACAGCTGAAGATATAAAAAAAACATAAAAACACTTGATAGATTTCATATTAGACTGCATGAAATTTGTTCCGCTTCTGAAATGACACTCGAGGTATTTTTAATCAGGTTTTCTGGTTTGTGCTTGAATTTGCAGTATCTTCTAATTCCTCTTCTTTGTCATTGTCCTCAGAATCGTCTAAATTAATAACCTCACTCCATTTCCATTCAGAGAGTCTCTTGGATCTCTTCCTTTGAGTCTCAAACTGTCAATCCTTAAAAAGGACAAAAATTGAATATAAAAGTTAGAAAAAGATTAAATAAACCTTAAAATTACCTCTTCACTACATTCATGTTAAAGATTAGACTTGTATGGACTAAACATTGCACCATAAGAAATAATATGAACACTTTTATCACCATCATCCTGCAATAAAACACACATATAATAACATAACGAACATGTTAATATGAAAGATATACGCAAAAATAATACTTAAAAACCAGCAAAATCAATACCTTAGAAGCTTGTTCGAAAAATGAGTTATTTAAATTGGCATGTTCATCATGCAACTGAATCTGAAAAACCAAATAAGTTAGCATTCACATAAAAGTAAATAAAAGAAAACAATTATTCACTTCTGCGATATAACAGAACTGACCTTAAAATTTTGAATCTCGTATGTTTGGTTTTTCGCAACAGTTGAATTCAGAAGTGGATCCATTTTTTTAACTTTGTTTAGCAATAGATATAGGGGTGTCCTACTATATATTTATAGAAGTAACTATAGAAGTGTATTATGGTTTAATTTTAGATTTGACACCCCTTTATTTATGAAGTTTGTTATAGTTAGTTTTAAGTTTTTATAAGATATATCTAAGTACAAATATTAGGCAGTTTTAATAAAATAAAATGTGACACGTAATATCTTTATTTTATGTTACGGTACTTTTAATTCTTTTTGTTTTTGTTTGCATAGATTGAGCCCATCTTTGTAGATTAGGCGCATTAGATCACAAGTATTAATTACTTGTACATTAAAGCAATATCGACTTGTACTGTTTAATCCGTGCGTCGATATTGAACAAGACAACTACCGAAACGTTGACAAAAATGTGTAGGTCGTCATGATATCTTTAGATTTTTTTTAAACAATATAGTTTATAAGATATGTCAATAATACGTAAAAAATTATAAGTTTGTTGTGGATGGGTGAATTGTAACTAATTATCTATAATTTTGTTAAAACCTTAGGGATTTAAGTGTAATAAGTTTAGGGGCTAAAAAATAAATAGTGTTTAAAAGACTAATGTTAGGCCCTAAAGTGTGAGACTGATTCATCAAATTAACACAACGGGCTATGGTTATGAACTGGGCCTTACCGGGTTAGTTTATATTAGGTTGTGGACCTTTATAGGTCACTTGGGCCAAGCTTTAGGCCATGTGGGCCAAGCAGGCCCAAGGGAAGCCCATGTAGGGAAGTGGGCTTGTCTATGTATATAAACAAGTTTCTAACTTGTTTTAGGGTTTGAACCTTTGGGAACTTCATTGTTACAATTCCTAGAGAGAGCTAGAGAGGGAGGCGATTTGTGAGCACTTGTACTAGACGGTTTTGCTAGTTGATAGTAATAGAATCGTGTGCAAGTGTTTAAAGGTGATTCGTTGTGTTCTTCGTATTTCATATTTTTGTGTTTTTCTTGAATCTCACCAAGTTTGGATTCCGCACAAACTTGGTGATTGTTTGATATCATTGAAAGATCCGTTTCACGGGACTTACAACTAAACTACCATCATTTTAGGGGTCTTTCTATAAATAAAGTGGGGGAAAAGTTCTTATTTTTTGGCTATCTTAAAATACACCTCCCTCATGCATTATAATATTGTATAGATTGATTGATTAACTTTTTAACTTTTAATATTTTCAAGATCGTTTGAAAAAAAAATATTTTCCAGTATATCACACTTTTGTTTATTTTTTTTGAACATGCAGATATAAAATTTATAAAAATTAATATATTATTTTAATTGTTTTTTATCTAACATTATCTTATTTGTCACATGTCAACATTCTATTGTTTTGTTAGTTCTTTTTGATAAAATTTCTTTTTTATTTGAGTAAATTACGTTTTTGGCCCCTATGGTTAGATCACTTTTACTATATTAGCCCAAAATAAGAATTTTTAACATATCTGCCCCTATGGTTTCTATAACTAACCATTTTGGCCCATAAGTCTAACCATTTTAGCCCCCATGGTATCTATAACTAACCATTTTGGCCCCCATGATCTCTAGACTTAGGGGCCAAAATGGTTAGTTATAGAAACCATAGGGGCAGATATGTTAAAAATTCTTATTTTAGGCTAATATAGTAAAAGTGATATAAACACAGGGGCCAAAAACGTAATTTACTCTTTTTATTTTTAGTAACTTTTTATATTTAAAATAATAAAGTTTGAAAATATAAACATTTTTATTAGTTATAATAAATTTTATAGAATAAATTATAACCTAAGCCATATTTATTTAATAAAAAAAATGGTTTAAGTTGGGTTGTTAATGAGTGTGAAAGGTTGGGTTGGGTGTGTAGGTGGAAGAGAGAAATTAATTTTTTTTATTAAAAGTTGGGTTGGGTTGGGAATGTGGATAGTCTAACTCAATTAAAACGTTTAGTTAAAAGTCGCGTTAGTCGTGGTCGGCAGGTGGTAGTTGCAGGTGGTGGTGGATGGTTGTGGATGGTGGTGGCCGGTAGAAAGAGTGGTTGGAAAGATGTGGGATCAAAAAAGAATTACTTATATACATGTAAATAAACAAGTTATAAGTTTATTTAGGTGAAAAGACTTACATGCCCTTACTTTTATCTATAAAATTAACAAAATACCCTTCTAGTTAATGGATTTTTTAGATGGAGTTAGAGGCGGGGAGCAAAATGACGATAGGTTAGAAAAATCAGGGAGGAAAATGACTATTTTTAAACTATTGGGGCAAAACCGTTAAAATGTCCAAATTATAGGGAGCAAAATGGAAGTTAACTCTAACCATAATTAGTGTAACTGTAATGTACAACCCTTATACCAACCAATATTGTCTGCTTTGCTCCCAAGTAGCTCATGAATTTGGTTTCGGTGTGATTACGTAATTGAAAACTTACTAGGAGGTCCCCCTTTCTGAATTGCTGCACCCTAGCATGCTTAACCCGTAGTTATCTTTTCATTCACAACATAACGCCCAAGACGTGTTGTTGGGTATTTGAGGTCGGGTGTTCCTTATGTCTTAAGTATCAAACAAGATCTGCTAAGGTGTAAAAGTTAAATGGTGTGAACGTGAGAAGATAGCTCATGTTTGTGGTTAATTGCTGTCATGTGATTGTTAAATTGTTTGTTGGTAATTTTTTCAAAGTGATTTTGACATGCCCTTAACTTTCACACACTAGCACCTTGCTAGGGTGGTGTATAGCAATGATTAAGTCTAAATGCACACAATTAAAAAAAGAGTTAACTGTCATTTCCATCCCTGTGGTTTGTCCAATTGTATCAGTCTAGGCCAAATTTCAAATTTGCACCATTTCCGTCCCTAACATTCCTGAAACATGACAGTTCCCTCCAAAAACTAACGTCTGATATGCCAGTTTGGTCCCTGTGGTTTGTCCAATTATGCTAGCAGGTTTTAGCAGACGTTAGTTTTTTGGACAGAACTAGCATGTTTCAAGAATGTTAGGGACGGAAATAGTACAAATTTGAAATTTGGCCTTGATTAGCATATTAGACAAATCATATGGACGAAAATGACAGTTTTACTTATGGTGGTGTATAGTCCTAGTAATGATTAGGTGGTGGATTGCTGTCATGTGATTGTTAAATTGTTGGTTGGTAAATTTCTAAGCTATTTTGACCTGCCCTTACACGCACCCTTAATGTTTAGCCATGCAACCCGATCATATGGAAAGTCTTGTCCGTCCCATATTTCCAGCTCTACGAAGAGTTTGCTCCATAATCCTTTCCCATTATTTAAAAAGTCCAGAGCCGCCTCCCTTGATGGGAAAGTGAGTAGGAGCTTTAAGCCCCCCACATATCTTACCCCGAAATCCCCAAAATCCAGGCTCAGAAGGTAACTCTTAATGTCGTTGACAATCTGCAAACTAGCCGCCGTACCGACCAACGACACCCCACCCCAATGTTTCTCAGCCAGAGTCACTTCTTCATTCAACTCCACCACCTTCGTCTTCTTATCCCCAGAGGTTTCCCTTACCACTGTATCCCTGTAAGTAGAATTTGCCCCCAAGTGACATTGGTAAGTTTTTGGTTTTGGCCATACCTCATGTGCCACCCCTTCAGTCTTCCGTCCGCTTGGCCGACATTGTGGCTGAGCGTATGCCGGTCTTTCTCGTTCAAATCTTGCAAGGTTTGCCCCAATCACTGCCCTCCCAACCCTCACTTGTTTCACTTGTTTGATGAGCACCTCCACATCTTACACCCTCACAAACCTCAGGAACCCGAAGCCATTCCCCCCGCCTATCCTTCTTCAACGGGACGACCGCATCCTTCAAGTTTGTAAAATGTTCAAAGTGCCGCCACAGGATGGTACTTGAAACATCCGCTGGTAAGTTCGAAATGAGCAACGTCGTTTCCTTCTCCTCCGGCAACATTTGTCTTTTCTTCCTGTATGTTACGTCCGTCCATTTGCCTCCTCTACCATATGCCCCTTCAGCAATCCTTTCCTTCTCCACTCTTGCCCTTTCCTTCAGATTCATCAGATCCTCCGTTTGGTTGTGGTGCTGGTCCTTTCTCCTCCATACCTGGTTTCCCCAGTGGCCTCTCCTGTCGTCAGATCCTCCGTTTGGTTGTGGTGCTGGTCCCGTTACACGCCTGGGGTAGTTCGACATTTGACGGCATCGGAATGTTGTTTGGGGCGATACTTCAGGGATCATCTGTAGATTGGGAGGATGGAAACTTGGCATATGAGCGTATTGCAATACTAACAAACTCACCGGAGAAAATTAACCAGGAGGTCCGGTTAAAACGAGGTTGTAAAGAGTATGTTTGCTGGGTTTTTGAGGATGAGGTGACTTGGGCACCGCAATGTCTTTTGGGTGGCCTGAAACCTAGTAAGAAGACGAATGAGAGGGCTGGGGAAGAGGAACTAGTGGACGGAAAACGGCCGGAATACCAGCAGTCGCCATGTGAGAAGGAAACCGAACAGGCAAGGAGAGAAGAGGCTAGCCAGCATTCCAAGGGGGGAGAATCGGTGGAACCATTGGACACGCAGAACGAGGTGGATACGCGTGGCAATCCAAAAGTGGTAGAGTCTAATGATGTGCATGCCTCGGAGAAGGTAAATGCGGCGCATGGGGAGATTTGCGTGGGGTCCACCAATGTGGTTGTTTCTTTGGAAAATGGAGGGATGGGCAAAAAGCAAGCAACAAAGGGTGGCCCAATAGAAAACAATTTATTTAAAGAGGTGAGCCCAGCTCCCCTTTTCCCTTGGGCCCAGGTGAACTTTGAAGCCATAGCCCATCCCCAGAACTTTTCTGCTGGACCAGGAGTTTTATTAGATGCAAATAACGAAAAGGATGTGGGTGAATTGCACAGAACTCGCCCATCTACACCCTTAGATCTGAACTCGGAACCTGGTTCCAAACGAAGACGACATAGTCAATCGCCCTTGTCACAAAAACGTGGCGGTGTTAAGAAACGGAGACACAATAAATATAGGGCAAAGGAGTCTGGTTTTTTTAAGACACAAGGAATGGGGGCATCTTGGTGCTCAGAACTTTGTGGGCATAATCGAGAAGATGGGGAGGGGTCTGTTGAGTCGGCAGCTCCGGTTCAGAATCTTCCTGAGGAGGTAATAGGGGAAGTAGTAAAAGACACATTTGAAGACCTGAGGGCTGAAGTTCAAGACACTATTATCGTAAACGGCTGTCTGGGTGTGGAGTTGAAAAACCATGTAGACCTGGTGAGAGAGTTAATTCAGGGCGAGGGAGTTGAAAACGGTCAAAAATGAATTTTTTATCGGTTAATATAAGGGGAACAGGGAATGGGGATAAGGCGTCATGGGTGAGAAGGTTGAAAGCATCCCATTCGATTCACTTTGTGTTGGTACAGGAAACACAATTTGCGGATTCATCCAGAATTCGATTTAATCAATTTTGGGGTAGGTCGACTTTAGAGGTGGAAAGTGTTGATGCAACAGGCCGGTCAGGGGGAATGTTTTGTATTTGGAACCCAACAATGTTTCTTAAACAGGCAGTGGTGAAAAATAGGTACTTTTTGATGGTGGCAGGTGTATTGAGACCGTCAAATCAACGGTTAAATATAATAAACATATATGCTCCTCAGGATGCGACGCTGAAACAAGCTCTCTGGAGTGAGATCTTAGAAGAAATGGAAACAAGGGAGGGTCTTTGGGTTATGGCGGGGGACTTTAATGTGGTTAGGACCAGCGAGGAACGTATAAATTCGGAGTTTAATGCAGCCACTGCTGCTGCGTTTAATGATTTTATTTTCCAGGCAGGTATGGTTGAGTACCCAATGGGTGGTCAAAGGTTTACTTGTATTTCTGGAAAAGGGGATAAACTCAGCAAAATAGACCGTGTACTGGTGTGTAAAGGTTTCATGGATAGGTGGCCTGAGGCAGCTCTAACTGCCTTACCAAGGGAGGAGTCCGACCACTGCCCTCTAATGTTAATAACGGATCCAGCAGACTATGGTAAAATTCCATTCAGGTTGTTTAACTCCTGGATGGGGATGACTGGGTTTGAGCAGGTAATTAAGGAGGCCAATGCCATGTTCTCCTACCAGGGTCCACCTGATAAGAGATTAGCGGCCAAGTTGAAGTGGTTCAAAGAAGGTATTAAGAAATGGCGGGCAATGGAAAAGGAGAAGGAGATGGGCCAGAAGGAGAGTTTGCTAAAACAAGTTCAGGACCTAGAAGATATGGCGGAACAACGGAATCTTACAGATTTGGAGATTAACACCAGAATTGAGTGCAAGAAAGTTTTGGCGGATCTGAAACAAAGGGAGGTGGCAGACTTGCAGCAAAAGGCGAGGGTGAGATGGGCACTAGAAGGAGATGAAAACACGAGTTTCTTTCACGGTATAGTCAATAGCAACATCACAAACAACCGTCTAAATGGGTTGCACTTAAATGGCATATGGGTCACTAATCCTACTCAGGTTAAAAAAGAGGTTTTTAATTTTTTTCGTAGTCGTTTCCAACAGCCACGTTTCACGCGGCCAAAGTTGCAGTCAACATGCCTCCCAAAGCTTTCATTGTTACGAGCAGAAGGGTTGGAGGAAAGGTTTACTGTTGAAGAGATTCGCAACGCAGTATGGGAGTGTGCGGGAGACAAAGCCCCGGGTCCGGATGGATTTAACTTCCATTTTATAAAGAAGTTTTGGGACCTGCTTCAGAATGACTTTATGGAGGTATTTAGTTACTTTTTCTCGGAAGGCAGAATTAACTGGGGTTGTTCGTCGTCTTTCATTACTATTATTCCAAAAGTTCGAGACCCGACGGAATTGGGAGACTATAGACCAATAAGCTTGGTGGGGGTTATAAATAAAGTTATCTCGAAGGTACTAGCTAATCGACTAAAAGGGGTAATTGGCGAATTAATATCGGAAGAGCAATCCGCGTTTATAGCTGGGAGAAGTATTTTGGACAGGCCTGTGATTCTCAATGAAATATATGCCTGGTTGCGAAAAATGAAAAGGTCGGCTATGGTTTTCAAGGTGGACATAGCAAAGGCTTATGACTCTCTGCAGTGGGACTTTTTAGACTCGATGCTGGAACAGATGGGCTTTTTTGAAAATGGCGAAGGTGGGTAAGAGCAGTAGTTTCTTCCGCTAGGGCGTCCGTGCTAGTTAATGGAAGTCCAACGGAGGAATTTCAATACGAAAATGGTCTACGTCAAGGTGATCCGTTATCACCATTCTTGTTTGTGTTAGCAATGGAAGCGCTGTCGAGTATGGTTCGGAAGGCAGTAGCTATTGGGTTATTCCATGGGATTGGTTTACCAAATAATGGGCCGAGCATTTCACACTTATTGTATGCAGACGACGCCGTGTTTGTGGGGAAATGGTCGGAAACCAACATCCGCAATCTCAACAGAATTTTGAGGGGGTTTTATTTGGTTTCGGGGCTGCGGGTTAACCTGAAGAAATGCAAACTGTATGGGGTAGGGGTAGAGGAGGAAGAGTTACAACGTATGGCCAGTGTTCTTAAATGTGCAACAGGTGTGCTCCCGTGTTCTTTCTTAGGTCTAAAAGTTGGTGCGAATATGAATTTGGCGAGAAATTGGCAAGACGTTGTGGATGTGTTTCAGGCGAGACTTTCAAGATGGAAAGCTAAGACTCTTTCAATGGCGGGCCGTGTGACTTTGATACGTGCGGTGATGGACTCTCTACCAGTATACTATTTTTCAATGTATAGGGCTCCCAAAATTGTGATTAAAACATTAGACAAGATTCGCAGAACGTTTCTTTGGGGAGGTGAATTAGATAAACCGAAGTCAAGTTGGGTGGCATGGGATAGGGTTACAATGGCAGCGGATCAGGGGGGGTTGGGTATCACTCCGCTAAAGGCTGTCAATTTGGGGATGCTGGCTCGTTGGTGGTGGAGATTTAAAACTGAAAAACATCGTTTGTGGTGGAACGTCATTTGGGCGATCCATCAGAACTCAAGATCCTGGAATTCTATGCCGGTTTCGATTTCTATAGCAGGCACATGGAAGGGTATCTTTAAAATAGAGGAGGATCTGAAACAAGAAAACATTCATATCAGGTTTTTGATCAGGGGTGTCGTGGGTACAGGGGAGAACATTATGTTCTGGCTGGATAGGTGGGCAGGTGAATCTCCGCTTAGGGATGCATTCCCTCGATTGTTTGCGTTGGAAAGTAAGAAAATGGTCACAATAGCAGAATGTTATAACTGGGTTGGGTTTGGAGGTGGCGACGGGAACCAGGTCTTCAGGAGGAATTGGCTGAAGTAAGAGCCTTAACGGAATTAATTAGGACGACACAATTGAGTGATAATGAAGATGGATGGAGGTGGGGTGAAACGGGAGATGAAACTTTCACGGTTAAAGACGTAAAGACTCGATATACTGCAGCAACTCAACAGGTAGGGACATACAAATTTCCGTGGAACAATTGGGCGCCGAGGAAAGTTAACTTGTTTAGTTGGAGAGCAGAAATGAATCGGATCCCGACGATTGATAATCTTATTAAGCGGAATATCCAAGTCGACTCAGAGAGGTGCAAGATGTGTGGGGATTTGGGGGAATCAGTGGATCATCTTTTCATCTCGTGTCCGGTGGCGAATATCATCTGATGCAAGTTAGTGAATGGTGCAAAATTGATCCCATATTTGCTTTTTCTTATAGGGACCTTATGGAGATTCATAGATCGATCACGGAGGTTAAATCAAAGAAGAAAATTGTCCAGGCCATAATCCTTATTTCGTGTTGGTCGATATGGAAAATGAGGAATGAAGTTACATTCAGGCAGAAGACGGTGTCGGTGTCACGGCTTTTGGCTGAGATAAAAGTTCTGAGTTCCCTATGGGTAAAGAAGAGAATGAAGGCAAAGGAGCAGGATTGGTTTCTGTAGAGGCCTGTAGTTTTTGTCTTTATCAGTATAGGGGATGGGGAGTATGTTCTGTTTTGGTTTTGTTTTTATGCTTGTGTTTCTTTGTTTGTGGTTGGGGTTTTAGCTACTTGCTAGCTCCTTTCAATAAAGTCTACAGCCGTCCAAAAAAAAAAAAACATACACGTGTATATGCACACATACCACCACTACGTGAAAAAGGGGCTACGGCCACACTTATGGCAAAACCGCCCTGCCACACATTTGTAAAAATGTGTGGCTAAAGGTTATTCATAACATTTTAAAACACATTTAGCCACACATATTATTATTAATGTGACAATTTATACCAGTTCATAACATTTAGCCACACTTTTAGAAAATAATGTGACATTTATTAGCCACAAATCGAAATGTGTGGCCAAATGTGATCTATGGCCACATATTTTTGTTTCATGTGACGAAAAAACATTTATTTGATACATTTAGCCACACTTTAAGAAAAAAAATTGTGACATATATTTGCTACACTAGCAAAGTGTGGCTAAATGTTATCTACGATCACATTATATATTTTCTTGTGACCAATAACATGTGTATTCAAAACCGTCAGCCACACTTTAAGAAAAAACCATGACATTTATTAGTCACACTAAAAAAGTGTGGCCAGATTTGATCTCCAGTTACTGTATTTGTTTCGCGTGACTAAACACAAAACTATTCCAAACCTTTAGCCACACGTTAAGATAAAACATCCACATTAGAAAAGTGTGGCCAAATGTGTTCTACGACCATATTATTTGTTTAATAGTGTGGCTAAAATCTAATACATATGGTCACATATATTTTTTTATGTAACCAAAGTTGGACAATATTCACACTTAAAATTAAAAAATTTAATGTGGTTTTACATTTACATTCGTCACACAATCATCATTTTGTTTATTTTGTGTGACGAAAAGTTATCAAATTTCATTAAAAAATGTGTGACTAAATGTTAAACTTACTACATTTTTTAAATATCCCCACAAAATATTTAATTCCCAAACTTAAACTTCCATCTAAAATATTTCATCCTAAAACTTCCCCTCAAAATATATCATTCTAAAACTTAAACTTACCCCCAAAATATATCATTTTAAAACATAAACTTCCCTCCAAAATATTTCATTCTAAAACTTAAACTTCCCCCCAAAATATTTGATTCAAAACTTTACTCTCAAATAATATTCTTATTTAAAAAATTACATTATTTAACATTAAAAAATAAAAAAAACCTTACTAGATATTTAATAATTCAAACTATTATTAAAATATTATATATTTTCAACCATATTTGTTTTCTTCTAAATAATCTATTAATGCATGCATATTAATAATGGTACCGAATTTCTCGTAGTTAATTGTTTTGGGTACTGGTACTTTGAGTTCGATAGGGTACCGGTAGTTTACCAATTTTTACTTTCAAATAACGTTGCAGTACGTGTACTGTACAGTAACATACCGAACATTTTTGGTACTAGTACCTATACCCATATTTGATGATTTCCGGTATCGGCATTTTCAGTATCGGTATGTTCGGTACCAGTATCGGTACCAAACTCAATCCTAATCATATATGTGTTAATAGACAATATTGGGCTTTACTAGGTCACAATGGCCAATAGTGGTCATAGATATGTTAATGGATTATATTTGGCCTTAATTGATCACAATGGACAATATTAGATCACACATGTCTTAATGGACCATATTGGGCCTAAATGATAGTGGATCATACATGACTTAATGGATCATGGTGGGGTGCAGCAGTTTGTGCTCAAACCCAACAAACAAGGAACCCGACCCGTTGGCTCACAGATTGGGCTAGGGGTGAGCAAAATCTGGTCCGGACCGAAATAACCCGATAACTGAACCGAAAAAATGACCCGCACCGACCCGAACTGTATTAGGTAGGTACTGCATTCGGTTCTTATGATTCATCATGTTTCGGGTTTGGGTCGGGTCGGTCCATAATCTCGTGAAAACCCGAGTAGAAAAAGTGGAACCGAATTTACTGAATAATTATAGCCATAGGGGCCGCTGGGCTTTTGGCATCGATTACCGAGATTATGGAATTTACTGAATACCTTGTTTTTAATAGCTATGATACTGATTTTATTTAAGTTAAAAGTCATAATATCAACCTTAACTCTTTTAGTTATGAAACTTGAAATCTTTGTGTTTTATACTATTATCTTAGATTTCTGATACTGAATTAAAAGTTAGGTTTTCTATGTGATCTTGTAGCATCTTCCCACTTTGGTGGATAAAGATTAATGAATATACTTATAATTTGTAAATTTGTTTGGTTTGGATGTTATCTTCCTTAGCAATTTATCGATACATGGATCAATTGCATTTAGAGATACAAAAAGTTGTATTTTATCTCTCACAAAATTTCATAGCTATTAAAAACAAGGTATTCAGTTAATTCCATAATCTCGGTACATTGTTGGAAGTGTCCAGCAACAAGAAAGAGCATAGAAAACTGCCATTCAAGCACTTAGAAATGTCTCAGCCACCCAAACTCTTCTTTGGTCTCTCAAGTATGACTATTTGATCCTAATCATTATGTAGAAGTGGCATTTTCAACCCATTTGCTTATGAATGGGTCTATTTGTGTTATAAATTATATCAAACGGGTCTGATCATCAACTTTAACTCAAGCAGGTTAATGGTTTGAAAGTTGCCAAATGTGTATATATAATATATAAAACCTTCTAAATAAAGTGTTAAACCAAATTGAAGCCTGTTGTTAGTTATTAGTTATTAAATTTAGAGTTTGAATTTGTTGTTTTACTTTAAATTTTTTAAGAATCTAAATTTGCTTATTAGTTATTATATCAATATCGTGTAGAATTTAAGTCGAAGATACAAATCGGGTCATTCGAAATGGAAAAAAAAAATTATACTAGAGCCTTAGTTGGTAAATTAAGTCGAAAATACAAATCGGGTCCCGAACCTGACCCG
The DNA here is from genome assembly GCA_030545235.1 of Helianthus tuberosus. NCBI lineage: Eukaryota > Viridiplantae > Streptophyta > Magnoliopsida > Asterales > Asteraceae > Helianthus > Helianthus tuberosus. The sequence goes on from JARYGA010027460.1 coordinate 29,146, forward strand.
TTAACCTAAACGGGTTCGCGGGTTCAACCTGAAACTGACCCGAACCCATCTAGACTAAACCTAAACCCGTGAATTTCGTGTTAGGTTCGTGTCGTGTTCGAAATTCACACCTTTACACAAGAACCATGTTCGCCTTTTTGGTTTTTGTTGTGAGGGACCTCAAAGGATACTTGTATACCTGAAATATCGGAGTTTAGGTTCTATTATTCGTGGTATATATACCTTAAACTCTATTTCAAAAATCTAATCAGATTTATGTTTGTTTTTTGATCTTCTCATAGACACTATAAACATGAAAAAACAACCAGTATCTGAACCGGAAGACTTGGTTCCAAATTATTTTGGGTATTGCTCGGGGTTTGCAGTACTTACATGAAGATCACACCTCAGGATTGTTCATAGAGATATTAAAGCCATCAACACTTACACTTTCTTCGCTGAGGATTAAGCTTATCTTAGCACCACGTTTGCTGGAATATAGTAAGAGTACGAATATATAAATAAAATGAATGACCCCAATGAACTGTTAAAGTTTTTTCTTACAATTTAATGATGTGTGTTCATGTTTTCGTCATATGTAAAGGTTATACAACCCTATTATGTCATCAGGGGGAATTGTTTGAAAAGGCTGACATACAGTTTTAGAGTTGTGGTTCTTAAGATCATTTGCTGCAGGAGATACTGATCTTACACTTTCATTCGAATTGCAATATCTCCTAGATTATGTAAGTCATTCGCAATCTTCCAAGTTGATTCATTGAATCAAACTAGATCTTATTTTAGTTTATGTAATCAAGTATATTGCACTAGCATTTTACTTTATGTAATCAAGTATATTTCACTAGTTATGAATGAAATCTATAGAAAATGGATAAACAAATGTTGGCAGGTCAACCAAATGTTACTCATTTTGACCCGTTTACCAACCGCCTACTTTGTTACCTATGTTTATTCTGAAACTGATGTTGTACGTGATGAATTTGATACAGGTCAGTCCAACGTCATTTTACTTGGCAAGGACCTAATCGACCCGCATGCAGATAAAACATGTATGGATGCTTTTCTTGTTACTATTGTATATATTAATATTGTCTTTTTGGAATAACTTATGTCTTATGATGAAGCGCGCGAATTTGTTTTGTGAAGGAGTTTTATTAGCCAAGACAAAAGGGTCAAATGGCCAAAATGAAAACGGGAAGAGTTTTTCAAGGAATGAGAGAATGTTATGTTGCAAGTGCTTCTAGGAGTGATGTATGTTGAGACAAAAAGTGCTGTTGTTGCAAGTGCTGCTAGGATTGATGCAAGTTTATGTATTTATTATTCAAATTGACAAATTATGTATGGATTTTGGTTGATTATTGTTAATATTATTAATTTTGTTTTTTAGGTTTGTTCATATTTGCTATTGTTTTAATTCTACCAAAAATTGAAAATAAAATTGCTAATTACATGAAAATGGCCACATAGCCATAACAATATATGCGACTAAAAAATAGAAATGACCACACTTACAGTAAATTCGTGTGACTGTTGATACCATTTTGTCACACTTAATGGGTCATTTTCTTAATTACAACAATCTTTTTGTCACAATTTTTTAAAATTCATGTGGCTAAAACAATCTTTTTAGTGATTATATAATAGAAATAGACACATATATGGTAAACTCATGTGACTATACACTAGAAACGGCCACACTTAAAATAAATTCATGTGGCCATTGATACCATTTAGTCACACTTAATAGACCATTTTGTTAATTACAACAACCTTTTTGCCACAGTTTTTTAAAATTTAGGTGGCTAAACCAAACTTTTTAGTGACTATATAATAGAAATGACCATACTTACAGTGAATTCATGTGGCTATATAATACAGATGGCCACACTTACAATAAATTCATGTGACCATTGATACCATTTAGTCACACTTAATGGACCATTTGCTTGATTACAACTACCTTTTTGTCACAGTTTTTTAAAATTAATGTGGCTAAAACAAACTTATTGGTGACTGTATAATAGGAATGGCCACACTTATAGTAAATTCATGTGGTCGTTGCTATCCGTTTAGCCACACTTATTTGACAAAATGATTGATTTCAACAAGACCTTTTAGCCACAGTTTAATTTGATATAGCCACACATAAGTGAATGTGGCCGTATGATGCCTACGATGACTTGACCTTTGGTCACACTTGAGCTGGAAAAAAAAAGTGTGGCGAAAGGCGTATGGTCACACTTTTTTTGTGTGGCCGTTAGCCATTTTTGACGTAGTGCACATACATATATACATGCACAAACATGTCATAATTGTTGTCTTACAACATGTAAATCTATTTTTTTTTTGTAGTTTTCTTAGTCAACAGACAAGCGAATTGGACGCGAAGGGTTGATATGGGATTTCCGTACCAAAAAACCGCAATCTTAACTTTGCCTCGGCTTTTTTTCAAATCCTCCCTCGATATAGTAGCTGGTAACATAAAGTATTTCACAGTTTAGAGAGTGTATTAGATAGAAATTCAAATACTGTCATTACTGGGATCATCTTGCATTCCTTTATCATGTATTCCCTCAGCTCATAAACCTTTTTACTGCTACAATCTTACTTTTTTTTTCTTTTCTCCATTATCATGTATTCCCTCAGCTCATAAACTTTTTTACTGGGCCCCCACTAATTGACAACCAACAGATTTCTTGTTTTTTTTTTTAATTTATTTGATTTATTTCCTTTTAAATATTATTTTAGTGGGGTGTTTGGTAGTTATTACTTGTGAAGCTATTGTACACTAAAGGTGAAAAAAAGTGAGTGAGAGTTCATGACTGCGTGACACACTTCATGATTGTTATGCACCCGATCTATCACCCGACATGTTTATTGCTTTTATAGGAAAAATAAAAATGGGAACACATAAAATCTTAAGTTTTTTTTTTCATTTCCTTCGAACTCAGGAACACGATAGTTGATTGAATATTTTCTTTGCACTTTCTTTTTTTTTCTCTCCTTAATTCATTTTCTCTTCTTTTCTTTTCGTTAATAAAACCCGGGAACAACATTAGAGCATCACCTATAATAAAGTTTAAGACTGTGGGGTATGGGGCGGGGGTTGGCTGAAAACGCCCAAGCCACCACCCCGGGTGGGCTTGGGTTTGGGCGTGGCCCAAGGGGTGGGAGTTTAAGGCCGGGCGTGGGGCGGGTCTATCAATATGACATGGCGGGCTCTGAATGGCCAAACCAAACTAGCCGTTGGCCAACAGCTATGTGAAAAAAAATGTATTTTTTCACTATAAAACTCACACTTCTATTCTTTTTTTTTACCACATCCAACTACAATACACTCCACCTCTTCTATAATCATCTCTATTCTTATTCTACAATACGAAAAATGAATCCTCATAATCGTGGTTTTGACCCGAACAACCTGTTTTCATTCCAAGAAAATCCTAACCCACCACCCAATCATCCAATGCCTCGTCCATTTTTAATACACTCCACTATGCCCGATATGGCGGGTTACGCATCGTATCTCTCGAATCGTGTGTACACTAACTTCCCTCACACCGACGATTCTATACCTAGCCCGTTTTCACAAACGCCCATCAACCTTTCACCAACCTCCATCAACCTTTCCCAAACCGAAACCGTCTCCGAAACTCAACCCCCCATCGATGGTCCTTCCGCATCCAAACCCATCAAAAAGAGAAGTCACAAGAAAAAAACCGAGGCCGAGAAAGCACTTGAAAGCGTCAAACGAAAACAACAAAGATGGGTCGTTAATGAAAAACTTGCATTGGCGAGGGCTTGGCTTCAACAATCTCAACATCCAACTTTAGGTATTTTAAAATATTTTGTAGCCCTTATTTTAATATTTATGGTTATTTATATAACTTTGTAATATATTAAATTTAGTTTTGATTAAAATAGGAAATTCTCAACATAGAAGCCATTTGTGGGAAGCGATTAGTAAAGCATTCCATAAAGAAATGGAAAGGGAGGTTTATCGTGAGAACGATAGCTTATCCTTGAAGTGGACCAAGATAAGCGGGCAACTCACGAAATTTAGTGCTTTTTTTAAATAAAGCAAAGCAAAACCTAAAAAGTGGTGAAACCGAAGCCGACTTTGTGACAAATGCATTGGTTACATTCAAAACAAATGTGGGGAGCGACTTCCGTTTCATGCATTGTTGGGAGATTTGTAAGTTCCATCCCAAGTGGGCGCATATCCCCAGTGGTAGCGAAACTAACATGTCTTCCAAAAGGTCAAGGACACCCTCGTCCCAAGCCCAATCGGATGCACGAGATCAAGAGTTGGAGGAATTTTTGGATGATTCGCCAAACCGGCCTGAATATGGAAGAGATGCCGTAAAAAGGCGCGCTCAAAAATTAAGATCGGGTACGGCATCGCCTTCAGTTGGGAGTTCGGGCTCGCGTAGGGGAGTATACAGCGAGCAGTTGGATGACATTGCAGCAAGTTAGATACATTCAACGTATTCCAACAACAAAGGGCCGAAATTCGGAAGAGCAAAGAAGCTAGGGATGCCCTGAAACAAAGACGAGATGATATGAAATTTCTAGCCCAACCCATTGATCACCTATCAGGTGAAGAGTTGTGAAGAAACACTGGTTAAATTGACCGGAATCAACTGAACTAGGGGGTCTGGATCTGCATAAAAGGGGGTTATATCTTCTCGTTCGATTCAGGGGTGAATGGTTTTCTTTTTCTAACAAGCTCTGCAAAACAAACAACCGTCAGACTCGCCACGGGGAGAATGGGGGTTCTCTCCGTGACCACCCTCCGGTGTAAGAATAAGTACATGTTTTGATGGAGAAGAAGAAGTGAAAGTGAAGTGAATGTAACTTGAGAATTATACCTGAATTATCCTTCTTTTTATAGCCGGAGTTTGGGCGGGAAAACCTGTTGATGAAAACTTGACGGAAGATGCTTTTCCGTAAGCGGTTATTCCTCCTTTCCGTTAATCACTAACGAGTGTGTGTGTGCACACGGATCGTGATCTTGATCAACGGTTGGGGTATCGCCACGTGGAAAGTGGGTAAGTGTAGATCTCTCTTCAATTCTGTGCCATCATCGTGACTTTGAGAGAGCCCGGGATGATGCCACGTGGCCATTCGGTTATAACCGAATGGTGGTGCACAATCGGTCCTTCTAGAAGGATACAGCTGTGATCTTGTGTGGCTCTTCCTCATGCTAATTTTATAGTAACAGGGAAGTTGCTTTTATCCAAGTCTGGATATTAATTATACGGGAGCATTTAGCTAGGATTTTTATTCTGTCTATTATGGAGATAAGCGCAAGGATTTGTTAGTCTCCTTTTGGCGCGCAGGTGTTGATCATTGTTTTCCTTCTAAGTTCTCTTTGTAGGACCAGTGCGCGGCCGCGCAAGGTCTAAAGGGGGTTATTGACGAGGTTATGGTACGGTCCTAAACACTTAATGCAAGGTTTTTGGGACATTACCCCTTCAAGTCCCCCCAGTCTAGTGTTGCTCTTATGCAAATAAGTGGAGCACTGGACTATGAGAGATGGGTGTTTTTGCTTTAGAGTTTTCTCTTTTTTTTTTTTTTTGAAAAAATGGGAATCTTCTTGGAGAAGATACTTGTATTGTTTATACCGAACTGTTCACTTGAGCGAAAGGTTTTTTAATCATGAGCTGATTGTTACTACGTCATCCATAGAAGATGTATAGAAGTAGTACCTTTTCATCTTCTTGCTGAACTGTAACCTTTGGAATGCGTGCAGACGCTGTCAAAATGTATTTAATGGGATATGAAGAAATTCGGAACTGTTCACTTGACTTGTTCTGCCACTAGCTTGGAATCGACGTGTGCTTCGAGCTTCTTTGCTCCCATTTTAAGTGCCAGACGTAGGTCCGCCAGAAATGCTTCGTATTCCGCCTCATTGTTTGTACTTTTGAAATCTAGGCGTATTGCGTATGTGAGCTCGTGATTGTCTGGGCTAACCAGCCGAAGGCCTGCGCCTGCCCCATCATCGTTGGAGGCACCGTCTGTGTGTAGCGTCCAAACTCTTTCGTTGAAGACTGGAGTAGGGTTTTGGATTGCCTCGCATTCTTGTATTTTGTCAATAGGAACTTCGGTGGCAAAGTCTGCTAATACTTGCCCTTTAATTGCTGGTCGGGGTTTATATAGAATGTTGTATCCCCCTAGCTCGATAGCCCATTTGGCCAGATGCCCCGCGACGTCGGGTTTAGATAGAATTTTCCCTAGATGATAATTTGTGCGTACTGTGATAACGTGGCCAGAGAAGTACCTGCGCAGCCTTCGTGACGCGTGAACTAGAGCGAGGACAAGTTTTTCTATCATAGAGTAGCGCGTCTCTGGGCCAGTTAACATCTTACTGATGTAGTATATCAGAGTCTGAACGCCATCTCTTTCTACCATTAATACCGCGCCAACTGCCACTTCTGCTGCGGATAGATATAGGATTAGCGGCTCCTCCTCTCGTGGTGCTGTTAAAGTTGGTAACTGGATTAGACATTCCTTCATTTGTTTGAAGGCTTTCTCCGCTTCTGGTGTCCGTTGAAAATGGCTTTTCTTGGCGCAATTGCGCAACGTGCTAATGAACGGATAAGATTTCGCGGCATGATTTGCTAAGAATCTGTTTAGTGCCGCGAGTCGTTGCATTTCTTTAACTGTTGCTGGCGACGGCATTAGTTGAATGGCTTGTACTTTCTCCGGGTTGACCTTGAAACCGTCTCTGGTTACTATGAACCCTAGAAATTTGCCCTCCTCCATTCCGAAGGAACACTTTGTTGGGTTTAGCTTTAGATTGACGCTGCGCAAAGAGTTAAACGTGCGCTGAATGTTTGCGAGCATGGTTTCTTCATCTTGACTCATGATGACGAGGTCATCCATGTAAACTTCCACTGTTTTCCCAATGTCTTCCCTGAAAACTCTATCCATCAAGCGTTGGTAAGTGGCCCCTGCGTTGCAGAGACCAAAAGGCATTTTCGTATAGCAAAAGATACCTTTATCTGTACGGAAAGCCGTCTTGTCTTCATCTTCATCTTTCATCTGTACCTGATGGTAACCTTTATAACAATCTAGAAAACACTTCCAGCGGAAGGATGCTTGAGAGTCGACTTTCTTGTCTATTTCCAAAAGTGCGTAACAGTCTTTCGGGCAGGCTTTGTTGAGGTCTTTGAAGTCGACACACATGCGCCACCTGCCATTGTGTTTTTGTACCATTACTGGGTTGGCTACCCAGGTTTGGTACTGTACTTCGCGCAGGATCCCAGCGTTAAGCAATTCTGTTACTTGCTCGTTCATTGCTTCTGCCTTTTCTGCGCTGAGACTACGCCTTCCTTGTGCAACGGGTTCTGCTGAGGGTCGGACATTTAAACAGTGTTGCGCTATATCTCGTGGTACTCCAGTCATGTCCGCTGGGGACCAGGCGAAAATGTCCACATTGTTAGAAAGAAGTTCTTTCAGTTTTATACGGATTGCTGGAGAGACGGCGTGGGCTAATAAGATGGTTTGTTCGGGATGTTCCTCGTTGAGGACCCATTTTTCTGGTTCGCTTGATGGCGAAGGTTTAGCAACTTTTGCTGGTGGCTCGTCGTCTACGTACATGACTTCTTTACTGGAATATAGAATTGCTACCCCAGTTTCCGTCGGAAAACCACAAGCGGCTTGTGGTATGGAAGTGATCATGCTGAACTCTCTTTGGGATCGTCTTCCCAGTAAAACATCATGACGCGATGTTGCTGGCATGACCATAATGTTCACTGTGACAGTGCGAGAGTGCTCACCGTCTGAAAGGGTCACAGGAAAAACGATTTGGCCCAGTGGAAAGACAACTTCGTTACAGAAACCAGTGAGAGGGAAATCAACTGGTTTTAAGCATGCCTTGTCCTCTGGATCTAGTTGCTTGAAACATTGTTCATAGATTATATCCATGGAACTTCCTGGATCTATGAACATATAATCAGTGCGATAGTGGCCGAAAATACCAGTGATGATTACCGGGCGTTCTTCTTGAGGACCTCCTGGAACGACGGGAAAGATTACTTGTTGGTCTCGCCAGTGCTGATTGTGGCTTCGCTTGTTTGGTCTCCGTGAGGGGCCTCCTTGTATCATGTTTATCTATTCCGGTTCGGCTTTTTGGTAATTGGTATTTTCTGGACTTTGCTCCATATATCCCTGGCTATTGAATTGGATGTCCTACTGGCAAGCCAACTGTGGGTCCAACGTTGTAGTGTCGGATTTTCCTTATTGAATATCAGATCTGCTGTATGATAACTCAGATTTGATGTTTCGTTTAATTTGATTCGTGCCGTTCTGGAATCTGGTAAACTAGAATTCTGGAGTTCCATCCGGGAGTAGATCTGGGTGATTTTGGACTCCTGCTTGTACAACGAAACTTATTCCTCCCGGATAATTGCTTTTATTGCCTACTTTTCCCATGATTCCGTCGATCTGAATACCTTGAGATGTTATTTTAGACCGAGGACTTGTTGGGGAAAATGATGAGTTCTCTGCCATAGGAAACAGAGAAAGAAGGAGTAATGAATTGAAACGAGAAGATGTGAGTAAAAACTGAGAAATCGGTGGGCGCCAATGAAGAAACACTGGTTAAATTGACCGGAATCAACTGAACCAGGGGGTCTGAATCTGCATAAAATGGGGTTATATCTTCTCGTTCGATTCAGGGGTGAATGGTTTTCTTCTTCTAACAAGCTCTGCAAAACAAACAACCGTCAGACTCGCCACGGGGAGAATGGAGGTTCTCTCCGTGACCACCCTCCGGTGTGAGAATAAGTACAGGTTTTGATGGAGAAGAAGAAGTGAAAGTGAAGTGAATGTAACTTGAGAATTATACATGAATTATCCTTCTTTTTATAGCCTAAGTTTGGGCGGGAAAACCTGTTGATGAAAACTTGACGGAAGATGCTTTTCTGTAAGCGGTTATTCCTCCTTTCCGTTAATCACTAACGAGTGTGTGTGTGTGCACGGATCGTGATCTTGATCAACGGCTGGGGTATCGCCACGTGGAAAGTGGGTAAGTGTAGATCTCTCTTCAATTCTGTGCCATCATCGCGACTTTGAGAGAGCCCGGGATGATGCCACGTGGCCATTCGGTTATAACCGAATGGTGGTGCACGATCGGTCCTTCTAGAAGGATACAGCTGTGATCTTGTGTGGCTTTTCCTCATGCTAATTTTATAGTAACAGGGAAGTTGCTTTTATCCAAGTCTGGATATTAATTATGCGGGAGCATTTAACTAGGATTTTTATCCTGTCTATTATGGAGATAAGCGCAAGGATTTGTTAGTCTCCTTTTGGCGTGCAGGTGTTGATCATTGTTTTCCTTCTAAGTTCTCTTTGTAGAATCAGTGCGCGGCCGCGCAAGGTCTAAAGAGGGTTATTGACGAGGTTATGGTACGGTCCTAAACACTTAAAGCAAGTTTTTTGGGACCTTACCCCTTCATGTATCTATATCTATCAATACTTTCTATAAGAGGAGAAAACTCAATGACATAAGAAAAGTTGATGTAGCAGCCATATAGGCTGTCCAACAATGTCTTTCTTATGTCATTATTGGATCATAAGTCTTTATATATATATAATCACTTAAAAATACATTTAAACCTCTGCCAAGAAAACCTCTGCCCATATCTCTGTATAATAGCGAGCAGAGGTTGAAGGTTCATACAACTAACCATTCTTCAGCAGAGTTTAATTGCCGGGAATTTCAAATTCAAAATGCATGGGAATACGTAATTTGCAATTAATGCATGTCACTCACACACTCCTGTCAATCATCTTCTTGTATAAGGTTTTTCTTCTCATTTCCCTCCTCATATTTGATCACACTCCCATCTTCTTTGATTTCAGATTTTGAAATTTGAATTCAATCCGAATTCCAAATTTGAAGCATGTCAACATCAGTTGAGAGTAACAATCTTAGTTTTGTTAACGACTGGAATCCTGGGAAAGATATGTGGCACATGAAAGCGATGATTATTCGAAAATGGAATCAAGGTTATTGAAGGGGTAAGGACCCAAAAACCTTGCTTCAAGTGCTTGGGATCATACCATAACCTCATCAAAAAACCCTCTTTAGACCTTGCGCGGCCGCGCACTGGTCCTACAAAGAGAATTTAGAAAGAAAGACAATGATCAACACATGCGCGCCAAAAGGAGACTAACAAATCCTTGCGCTTATCTCCATAATAGACAGGATAAAAATCCTAGCTAAATGCTCCCGCATAATTAATATCCAGACTTGGATAAAAGCAACTTCCCTGTTGCTATAAAATTAGCATGAGGAACAGCCACACAAGATCACAGCTGTATCCTTCTAGAAGGACCGAACGTGCACCACCATTCGGTTATAACCGAATGGCCACGTGGCATCATCCCGGGCTCTCTCAAAGTCACGATGATGGCACAAGAGAGATCTACACTTACCCACTTTCCACGTGGCGATACCCCAACCGTTGATCAAGATCACGATTCGTGTGCACACACACACTCGTTAGTGATTAACGGAAAGGATGAATAACCGCTTACGGAAAAGCATCTTCCGTCAAGTTTTCATCAACAGGTTTTCCCGCCCAAACTTCGGCTATAAAAAGAAGGATAATTCAGGTATAATTCTCAAGTTACATTCACTTCACTTTCACTTCTTCTTCTCCATCAAAACCTGTACTTATTCTCACACCGGAGGGTGGTCACGCAGAGAACCTCCATTCTCCCTGTGGCGAGTCTGACGGTTGTTTGTTTTGCAGAGCTTGTTAGAAGAAGAAAACCATTCACCCCTAAATCGAACGAGAAGATATAACCCCCTTTTATGCAGATTCGGACCCTCTGGTTCAGTTGATTCCGGTCAATTTAACCAGTGTTTCTTCATTGGCGCCCACCGATTTCTCAGTTTTTTCTCACATTTCCTCGTTTCGATTCAGTGTCCTTTCACCACTGTTTTTCAATGGAAGAAACCCCGACAAACCGTCAATCTGGCCCTCGGCCAAACATTGCACACAATACCCGAGTCGATGGGGTTGTGGAAGAAGCTTATGATGAAAATGAAATTCAATACAGCGATAACCAACCAACTAACCCTGTCACCCCGGGAGCACTCCCTGAGATACCAATAAGTTCAATCCTGCCCCCCGGAGAAACCCCTATATCATGGTATGTCAGATCCCAAGGTGCAATAAATGTTGTATATGCACAACTTTGTGCACAGACTGCTGTTCCTACTCAGTCACGAAGACCTGCATCTCGTGCACGAGCACCATCTGCACCACGAGTATCACATCACGATACACCGTCACGGGTACATGTGGAAGACACCGAAATCTACTCCAGATATCCTACAAGGTACGAGTATACTCACTCTGAGACTCAACAAAGAGAGTATCATGATGAATCTCATTCTCATCGAAGGCAGTCGATTCATTCTCTGCTAGGCCAGTGTTCTCAACAAAAGCGGGACACCTATGCCGACGAATACGACAGAACATACCAGGAGGGGGATAACACGAGTGTGTTTAGCCGGTTGCAAAAGGATCACAAAAGTTATAAGCCGTGAGCGGGTTATAATCTAGATGCAGAGCACGACTACAACTTAATCTACCGCCCAGCGGAGGCAGCAGAAAATTCAAAGTTCATTAGTGAAATCGCTTTGGCTCCTTTAGAAAAAGCGAAGTTACCATCGAATGTAGGAAAATTCAATGGCATGACAGATCCAGACGATCACCTTCGTGTGTTCACCAGCGCCGGTCTGGTAGGAGGATGGACCTTGCCAATGTGGTGCCATTTGTTCATCCAAACTCTCACAGGGGCAGCGCGACTATGGTTCGACAACCTACCTGTGGGGAAGATTACGTCGTGGGTAGATCTAAGAGAAAAGTTCTTAGTAAATTTTAGCCAACAGCGGAGGTATATCGGGGACGCATCAGACGTGATGAATATCTGGAGGCGTGACGATGAGAGCTTAGAAGATTTTATCACACGCTATAACAAAGAAGTGCTAGAGATCGGGGATGTCCATGAACACTTGATCAGGGCACAGTTCAAGTATGCTGTCCGCTGCGACGACATGATCAAGGTTCTTTCCGGAACGGAAGGACTACCAAAAAGCTGGGAGAAGCTGATGGCGGCAGCCAAAGTATACGTCCAGACAGAGAAAAACCTCAGTACCAACAGACCACCACCACCACACAGTCGCCCACAAGATATTAGCGCGAGTAACGAAAAAAAGTTCAAAAAGAATTGGCGTGACACAAATTCTGGAACTTACTCATCTGAAGAAGCGCGAGCTACCATAAACAAGCTCGCAGCGCAAAGAGAGACAAAGCAAGAGAATAGAGAGCGACAGTGGACCCCCCTAACGAAAACTCCGGCAGAAGTGCTCAGCACGGAAGACTACCAGTTCAAAGCACCTCCGCCAATGAAGAATAAAAGGGGCCAGGATCCGAATCAATATTGTGACTATCACAAGGATAATGGTCACACTACAAACAATTGTATCTCTCTCCGCACCGAGATTGAAAAAGCGCTCAAGAGTGGTGAACTCACCCACTTGTTGCAGAATGTGAGAAAGGATATAAAGCAAATTACTCGCGGCGATGAAGTCCCGAGTAAGAAGGCAAAGAACTAAGCAGCGCAAGCAACAAAGTAGCATACAATAGTCTCTTCACATGTCGGTTAAGTTCTGTAGCTTGCCAAACCATGGCGTAGAACTATGGTATGGGTAAGTTAAGTTCCATTTAATTATCCTAAATAGACGACTTTGTATCATGGCCTGCGCGCCCTATCATGAATAAAAACAAAGTTCTATTATTCTCGTGTTTATTACAAAGTGCATGCAATTCCTTTTGGTAAGCGCAAAAACATCATGGTAACTATAATACAAGTCTCATGAACGATCAGCGATCACATACATCACGCAAGGCCCAGCCTTACGTTCACACATGAGCTTTGTATCACCTTTATTCGCCGTACCTAAACAAAGCAATTGTACTCATGCAAAATATTGTAAGTCAAACACAATTCATGCTAGTTACTGGCGCACCACACGCCTTAACAGAAAACTATAAACATACACGGCAGTGTATTAACTAAAGTTACTTGCGCCATAGCGCATTAACATACAAAGGATCCACATCCAAAAATCTACAGTTACCTATCAATTGTTCTTACAAGCACAAAGAAAACCTAAACTAGGTCTTAATCCTCACCTTCTTCCGCATCTGGAAAGATTTCTTTTAGCTGCGCCACATGGTCTTCAGATTGCAGCGCGACATTAATAAGATCCATGACTGGAAGCTCTAAAGTATTAAATCGCGTCTTTGCAGCAGCAAGGGCAGCTTCAGTATCAACACCATGAGTAGCAGACTTACTGGTATACCAGTCAACCTTTAAGGCATTAACCACGTGATGAGCACACTCTGCATACCCTTGAGTATATCCATCATTTCGCGCAGCAACCAGCAAATGCGCAACTGGTTTATCCAGCTCTTCAGAGTTAAGCACTGAGTTGGAAACCTATACAAAGCAAAAAAGAAGTAAGAAGACGCGCATACATCTTCAAATATTATCAAGGATAAACTTACACTTGCAATTCCATGCTTCTTCAACCACAGCATGTCACTCTTCAACGGCTCAAGCTCACTCTCCGCTGTTGCCCGCGCGGTCTCAGAAGTCTCCAACTTATCTTCCATCTCAGAAAGACGGCGCGAAGTTTCAGCCTGCTTGGTCCGTTCAAGATATAAATCTTTTCTAGCAGACTCAACCTCCGCCTTAAGTTGTTCCTGCTCAGATAACAAAGCAATAAGATCTTCTATCTCCTTATCCCTAAGAGCAAGAGTAGCGCATGTATGTACCTCTCTTTGTTCACTTCTCTCCCGATGAGAGCGTGCCTCATCACGCGCCGCTTCAGCTTCAGCCTTTTCCTGTTTTAACTTCTCAATCTCCGCATCTTGTTTCTTCAACCTCTCAACCTCAGCTTTAAGATTATTGATAACATTGCGGAGACTCATATTTTCGGCATTGTCTTTTTCGCAAATCTCTTTCCAATTTTTGCGCTCCTTGGAAAGAAGGGCAGCCTCAGCCTCTGCTTTTCTTTTCCATCCTGCAACCGACCATTCTTCAGTTTTTCGGTCATGATCAAACATAGCACGATCAGCCTCTAACGCAGCTTTCAATTGTGCTACCCGGGCCTCATATGCAGAACATTTTTTCTTGGATTCCTCATAAGCGGCCCACTCCTTATGCATGCTACGCCACTCGCGCACTATGCGGTGCGTAGTAGACGTATAAGTGGCCGCCTCTTTAAGATAAGCATGATAGGTCTGATCATGAAAACGCCCCTCCTGAAATTTAATCTCCCCAGGCGGAAAGGTTCCCTGCAACCAATCCCGGCACACACGCCAGTCCGAAAAGGTATCACCTTTCTTCAAATTCCAAACGGGGACATGAATTTCAGAGGCGTTTTTCTCTGAGTAGGTTCTATAATAATAATCCCCCTAAGTTTCATCCGGGCGGATAGGGGAATTTTTGTCAGCATAAGCAAAAGAACCTTGGTCCTCAGCGGGGATTTTCTCAACATTTACAGGCGCAAAGCAAGAAGCTGCAGAAGGAGAAGTGGTCACAAGAATTTATTGAGCAACTTTTCCTGTCTCTGTATCATACGCCACAACTTCGGGAGATTTTGGATGAGCAGCAGCAACATCCACAGTCTCCGGGCCAGAACCTTTCTCTGATTCCATAAAACGTTTCTCCACCTCAACAGTCTTCTACGCCTCATTATTGTCAACAACTTTAGTACTCTCTAACTGCTCGCTAGTCGAGGCAGGAGGAGTAGAGGGCAGAAGATTGTCACGAACTGCGGATGATGGTTCCGCGTGAATAGGAGAAGTTGGTTTTTCTGTAAGAGCAAAATATACATTACAAAAAGCATTGCACATAAAAAAGGAAGTAAGGGAAAGGCTTACCAAAAAGAGGGTTCGCAGCAAAAGCATCAACATTACCCTTTCTGGTGATCTTCTTTTTCTGAGCCTTCTTGGCAGGTTGCCCTTCAACATCAGCGTCAGCTTGTTTTCTTTTTCCAGCCTTTTTCTTTAACAAAGGCTTGGGCTCGGGACTCGACTCCAAGTCAATCGGGTCATCAGGGTTCGAAGGAGGGATGTCAGCAGTATCCCTAGGTTCTGCCTTTGGTTCCTTCACAACTACAGGCGCAAGACCCTCCAACGAGTCAGACACCACCACATAATCACACCAGGAGTCAGAGGAATGACGCGTACCTTTCTTCTCTCCTCTAACATTTCTGAATTTGGAAGATTGAGTTCTCTCTGCATCATTTTTTCTTGGCGCAGTAGTAGCAGGCGGCGCACGTTTTTTCTTTTTAGGGCCTATACCCAGGTTAGACAGTTCACCTGCCGAGAAACACAAAACTTGCAAAGGTTACCCAACGCGTAAGAAGCAGCAAAAACAGTATTACAGCTACAATAAAAATTACCAACGTCAGTTGTAGGTTGCGCGGCCAACTCCTCGTCTCGCGGAAGAACGAAATTCTTCACGATCCGAAGATACCAAAGTTCTTCATCAGCCCTTTTGGGAATAGTAGCCATCTTCCCACATTCTCTCTTAAATGCAACAACATACAAAGAAGTGACCGCAAGAAAGAGAAACAGACAAGTTTCAAAAGAAAAAAAGGAGGAAAAGACAACAAAGGATGGCTAACAGGGTTGGGAAACCCCAAATCTTACCTTTACCGTCTTCCATGTACACCGGCTTATCCTCTCGATTGATCCGCCAGTTAAGACTCATGCTAGCACCAAGCAAGGCTTTCTCTGGCAAAGCAATTGATGGAACATCCTTTAGATCTTGATACCAATTTTCTTCAAGAGGGGTCTGTATGGTTTCGGTTGGAACTTCTTCTTTACCTCTGAACACCATCTGCATCGGAATCACTCCGACTCTAATAAAAAAGAATTTTTGCTTCCAATCATGAAACGATTTCGGAGGCTGCAGCAACATCTTTTTTTGCAGATGCCCATTGCACGAACGAATAGAACCCCTGGGTACAATGCATCTGGTGAAACACCCAGAAACGGACAACCGTCGGTTCAATATGCATCGTACGGCAAACAAATTCAAAATATCGAACCCTAACCATCCCAATAGGGTGTATCTGAGAAATATGAAACTTGTAATACGAAATAATCTCAAGAAAGAACTTTGTTACAGGCAATCGAAAGTTTCCTGCAGGGAAAAAAAATCCCAAAACAAAGTAATATACCCGGCCGGAGCATTCGCCGCCGTTTGACCCTCACCAAGGTATCGAGCGTCCCAACTATCAGGGAACTTGAAATTTCGAACCAAACCATCAAAAGTTTCCCTAGACCACCTCAATGGTGGCAGACTACCATCCATCTCTTTAGAAGAATTTTCGTGATGGTCTCCGATTGACATAAAGGGGAAAGTTACAAATTCTTTCAAAAAAGGAAGACAGACAGGAAGGGGCTTTCAAAATAATAGGCAATTGGAAGATCTATATACCCATCGCCGTAAAATAACCTAGATAAATGTAACGACACCTTTTTCGGGATTGGCACGATTATCAAGGGCGAGTGGGTATGAGCAATAACGCGAGTTCACACGCGTGAAAATCACGACCAGCAACGTACAGTTGACAGCGACAGCCTGTCACACGTCAACAGTTATCACTGCATCTTTTTCATCTGCCCAAAGTCAAGATTTTCTAAAACGAAATCATGAGAATAAGGATTTTCCCCAAAATGATTCTCCACTATACAGCTAAAAACACCTATCTCTCATAGTCCAGTGCTCCACTTATTTGCATAAGAGCACCACTAGACTGGGGGGACTTGAAGGGGTAAGGACCCAAAAACCTTGCTTCAAGTGCTTGGGATCATACCATAACCTCATCAAAAAACCCTCTTTAGACCTTGTGCGGCCGCGCACTGGTCCTACAAAGAGAATTTAGAAAGAAAGACGATGATCAACACCTGCGCGCCAAAAGGAGACTAACAAATCCTTGCGCTTATCTCCATAATAGACAGGATAAAAATCCTAGCTAAATGCTCCCGCATAATTAATATCTAGACTTGGATAAAAGCAACTTCCCTGTTACTATAAAATTAGCATGAGGAAGAGCCACACAAGATCACAGTTGTATTCTTCTAGAAGGACCGATCGTGCACCACCATTCGGTTATAACCGAATGGCCACGTGGCATCATCCCGGGCTCTCTCAAAGTCACGATGATGGTACAAGAGAGATCTACACTTACCCACTTTCCACGTGGCGATACCCCAACCGTTGATCAAGATCACAATCCGTGTGCACACACACACTCGTTAGTGATTAACGGAAAGGAGGAATAACCGCTTACAGAAAAGCATCTTCCGTCAAGTTTTCATCAACAGGTTTTCCCGCCCAAACTTCGGCTATAAAAAGAAGGATAATTCAGGTATAATTCTCAAGTTACATTCACTTCACTTTCACTTCTTCTCCATCAAAACCTGTACTTATTCTCACACCGGAGGGTGGTCACGGAGAGAACCTCCATTCTCCTCGTGGTGAGTCTGACGGTTGTTTGTTTTGCAGAGCTTGTTAGAAGAAGAAAACCATTCACCCCTGAATCGAACGAGAAGATATAACCCCCTTTTATGCAGAGTCAGACCCCCTGGTTCAGTTCAATTTAACCAGTGTTTCTTCAGTTATAAAATGGATCTCATCTTCATTGATGAAAAGATAATTTGTGTTTGTGTTTTTTGCGTTCTATCAGATACTGTAGGTTTGTATGCTTAAAAATACTATGTTTAAATGTTCTTCAGGGTGCTAAAATTCAAGCAGGTATTAAAAGTCATTTGATACCTGTTTTTGATTGATAACTTCAAAAAGATGTTGTTGTTATTCTGTCGAATTTTGGTTGGTGAAAATTAAGATTTATATAAAGTTGTAGTACATGATTATAAAATCAACTTTTATCGATGCACAACTGTCGCACCTGTGAGAGATTGGCAAGGTGTTGAGGATGGTTTCAACTTCAGAGCTTATCAAGATATTCTTCAAGGAGAGGCGTTAAAATCTTTGAGTGTTGGTAGTGTATATTTTTGTAATCATGTCTTCTCTGTATAAAATTAGAAACTTTTACTTAGTTTGTTGTATAATGTGATTATATATATGTTGCTGGATCTGTGGTTTGGTGTGGAGATCTTGAATTCTTTGGTCGACCTCCAAAAGAAACTAAGAAGATGAATTTCGATATTCAAGCCTTGGAGTAAGTGGTCGTTTACATGTTCAGTCATGTACAAATCGTTGTTTGTATTTAATGATGTTAATAAATGAGATCAAGAATGTTGGTATTTAATGTGGAATCATGGTAATGGTAATAAATGAGATCAATAGTGTTTGTATCTAATGTTGAATCATGGTAATAAATGAGATCAACAATTTATTCTTCAAGTGAATATGGTAGTTAATTTGTGGCTCATTTACTACTTTAATAAATGTCATAAACGAGTTATCGCCTACCCGCGTGTTGCGGCGGGACGCTGTTTATGAATGTATTTGGCATCACTATATCAGACACGAAAAATCTTATGTTTGTCTAACGCCTACTAAATCATTTTACTTGGAAAGATTCTTTTCATTTTCAGAAGAAAACGTAATGTCATTAATGCACCAACCAAGTATTTTTATAAGTGAAGAAAAAATTACAGAAAATAATGTAAAATATAAAGTTTGTCATATATAGCATCTAAAAAGATTAGCATATGTATCATCAATTTTGCCTCCTACACTATATGTATAAGCCAATATTGTAGGCAATATATTTGACCGTTATCCACACCGTAAAATCTGCTATGATACCGTTAGTCTATCTATTGCAACCTTGAAGTTTGCCGGGAACCGGTTGGCTGCCACGAAGGTTGCCATATGCTGTGCGGACGTTAGCATTGTAGTTGTGCGTTATTGTTGTTGCCCTTAGTTCTTTAATGTTGTAACCTTGTTACCCCTACCGATGGCGGGATGATTTTGATCAACACACAATTTTTCTTGCTTGAATTTGAACGGAGTAAACATATACTTTTGGGAAGAAGAAAATGAATATATTTAAAGCCAAAAAATAACAGACTTTGATTACACCGGATTTATTCAAAACATGTGTTAATTAATATGGTGTAACTGGGAGTCTTGTATATTTGGTGTCGTAATGTTTGGGGACCAGTTACTTGTTGGAACCATTTGGTGAATGAAATGGCCCATTTTTTTGTTAAAAAAAACATTCAATTTTGCCTGGTTGAATTTGAAGCCACATTTGATTTCCTGTTTTGAGATCTAAGGATAAAACATAAATCATCATCTTGATTCTTGAATCCCACAAAAAGTACGGTAAGGATGGTAAGATCTAAAACCCCTATTTGTGTGTTTTAAAGATCATAATAAAAGAATTATAATTTTGGGCATTCTAAAATCCAAATCGAAACAGATAACATATAATCATGTGCAACACATATAGAGATTGTGATGATGCGTACCAGGATAAAGTGTGATGAACAGAGAATTGTATGAAAAAATGTAGATACGTATGAATCTCCGGTGAAGAACAAACGTTGCAAATGGCCTGTAAATCTCAGTGTTGAGGCAAATCGTGCTGATAACGTGATATAAAAAAATGATAAAATTCTATAGAATCTCTTCAGAGAATGTATTTCATTATCCACTGTATATCTCATTTAACATTTATATCAAGAGTACATGTATATTTACATTACAGTTAATATAACTGCCAAACAGTTATTGTGAAACCGAAACGGTTATTAGGGGATGAACCCATAAGGAATATTATGTATGTATATCTTATTCACAATAATGTATATTTAAAAGTCCAATTTTCTTCTCCATTATCCTCTCTTCCGCCGGTCACTACCGGCAACTTCCGACACCGTGAGCCCCATGCATGCACGCCGTTAAAACGTGCCAACAACCATTATTCCGAGGAAATCGTGTAGATCGGCTGAGTACTAAGCAAAGGCTTACCCTATTACCCTCGTCCTTTATGAAATTAAGATTATATTTTGGTTGAATACGTAATGTTTCTTTGATCCTCTGTGTTTATTCAAGTCTGCCCTTCAAGATTTAAGATTCAGTTGGATTTGGGAATATGTATGTATCGATGGGTAGATTGACCCCAAATCTGATTAAGGGATGGATGATTGTGAAAACTTTTATGATTCTAGATTTTTTTGTTTATCTTCAAATCTTCGGTCTTCATGGTGTTTTTTATGAAATTAAGTGATGCTATTTTTGTTTTCAGACTCTACAAACAAAAATCCACATATAATTGTAAACATGAAACACAATTTGTTCATACCATGCAAACAAAGATATGAATTAATCTACAGCGAAAACTTGAAAACATAAAACGTTGCTAGTGATCACATACCAGAATTGAAGCGTGAGATGAAAAAATGAAAAGACACTACGCAAAATCAGGTATGAACGGAATTGGAAGTGATGAAGATCGGCAAAAGTGGAAATTGAAGGCAAGAGAGAACGGCGAGAGAATGTTGTTGACGGTTACCGGAGGAATTATATGGAGATGAAAATGTTAGGAGCCAGTGAGAGTGGGTATTTGGTTAATTGATACAATGGTTGCACGGAACTTATAAATGTGTGAATGTGAAACGGCGCGTTGAAAGGCAACCGAAGTTGCAAATTGTACAAGAGGGTAATTTCCTTTGATTTTGTGTTGTTATTCATTCAATTTAGTTTTGATTTTTTTTTGAAACGTGAATTTCATTAGAACCACCGAACCCGAAAATCGGGACGGACACAAACAAACAAAACAAACCACATATTAACAAATTTACACCAATCCACCCAAACAAAAAAATCGTTCTTGGCCCTGTGTTTAAACCACAGAAAACTAACCGCCCTCACTTCGCTAAAGATATCATCGACGCTACACCTCTTGTCATTGAACCGAAGATTATTCCTAGCCTTCTATAAAAACCAGCATGCAGTGATCACAATCCCGTGCAAAGCCTTCCTTTCCGACGCCCCTCTATTACCGATAGTATGAATTTCTAATAAATCTCTAAAAGAAGAAACATAGAAATTCATAACCCGGCACCAAAAGCTAATTTTTCCCTATAAACCCAACGCCAAAGGGCAAGCAGTGAAGAGATGGAGAACTGAATCAGAGCCGGCATTGCAGAAGCTACAAGCACTGTTGGCCACCGTAACACCCCTCCTATCCAAAGCCTCGACCGTCGGGATCCTATCCATCTACGCACGCCAAGCCAAAATGTTACATTTGAACGGAACCCAATTACACCACTCCTTCACATATCGGCTGCTAAAATCTTTATTCGATGCGATTTACCTTTTCACAGCCGCAACAGAGAAAGTCGCTGAACCATTGCCAACCCAAGTCCAACTATCGACCCTGTTAGACAGGTTCACTGATCGGAGAGCCGTGACGAGAGACTGCCATTCAAAACTTTCTGAATCGGAAACCGGATCGTGCCTCCATAACCATAACCCCTCCCCTTCTATCCTGTCACGGACGCTACACGTTTTCACCACCTCTAAATGAAAAAGAGATGGAAACTTAATTTTCAACGGGACTTCAAAAAGCCAAGGATCTAACCAGAACATAATATTATCGCCTATGCCAACCACTCCTCTAAACAGGCTCCAAATAGATATGGTGTCCGCAATCGGCTTCTTAAGAACCGACACGATATTGCTCCATAGTCCTCCGTAAGCTTTTTTCGCCGGAAAATATTCCCAATCTGAACAACCGGATTGGAGAGCCCTTATAACTTTCACCCACAAATTTTCCTTTTCAGTTTTGAATCTCCATCCCCACTTCAATAGCACGCCGTATTCATATCCTTAAGATTATGAAGGCCCAAACCGCCCACTTTCTTTGGAGAAGCGACCCTATCCCACGCAACCCAATTTAATTTTTTTCCACTGATGATCCTCCCCATAAGAACCTTCTGATCAGACCTTCCAAATCTTCCACCACTTCAATTGGGGCGCGATAAATAGAGAAAAAATACGTGGGGAGGCTTTCAAGAACGGATCGAATCACAGTGACTCTTCCACCTATGGAAAGACAAGACGCTTTCCATTAGGATAAACGTTTCTCAAAAATATCATAAACCGGTCTCCAATTATTAATCCGGTTCATATTAGCCCCAACAGTCAATCCAAGATACTTAAATGGAAGAGCGTCAGCTTTACATCCCACTAACACCGCCTTGTCTTCGACTTCCTCAATATTCATCCTAATACCAAAAATATTCGATTTGCCAAAATTTATTTGAAGACCCGAGCACGCATGAAAGCATCTCAGAATTCTAACCACATTAAGAATGTTATCCCTACACCATTCACCTAGAATGATTGCATCGTTGGCATAAAAGAGATGCGAAACAATAGGGCCATCGTTAGGAAGCTTAACCCCTTTAACAATACCCAAACCACAAGCCTTTCTAATCATACACGACAAAGCTTCCATCACAATGACAAAAAGGAATGGGGAAATAGGATCCCCTTGCCTCATACCTTTTTGGCACTTAAATTCAAACGCCGGGGGACCGTTATCCAAAACCGAAGCCTAAGCCCACGTAATAAATCCCTTGATCCACGAGCACCATCTATTAGAAAAACCCATTTGAGCGAGAATGTCCACCACAAAATTCCAATTAATGTTGTCGTAAGCCTTATCAAAATCAATCTTTAGGAAAAAAATCCTTTTTGTTAACTGTTTTGGTCCAATTTTGAATTTCATTAATGACTAACGGACCGTCCAAAATATATCTGATATGACGGAATCCAGGACCCTCTTAAGCCTATTGGCCAGAAGCTTTGAAATAACTTTGTTAATAATCCCCACTAAACTTATCTGCCGGTAATCTTTCAGCCCGAACGGGTCCGTAACGTCGGGGTCATACGAATATTGTTTTCATGTAGGGGTACAGTTTTGTGATGTACTGTTTGGAAGTGTATGGGGGGGGGGGGGGGGGGGCATGGGTTGGGTCATCAATCGCCACGTAGGACCATTAATGAATTGCTACACCACCCCTTTGTTTCATTAACCATGGTTCGCATGGATTAAACCATGGCAACTATAGGCCTTCTTTCCTTTTTCAATATTACATTTTCCTTAAAAAAATAAAAATAAAAAATAAGAGAATAGTGGTTTAGGTCATAACCACACCATTAGCATAGTTGTTTTGGATGATAGATTAGAACTGGGTAACATGACGTTAATATGGAGGGTTATGGTGACCATAAAGATTATGACCACGCCCTATAGTCTTATATGAAAGTATGACACTCATTTAATGGAAGTACTAAATGGACCCCTCATACCTCATACAAACATTTTTTGGACCAACTCTACCAGGTATGTTAATTTTTTTATAGCAAACGAAAATTATTATATTATTATAAAGGCCAATTGGATTTTAACACCTGTAACTTTGAAGAATTGGCCGATAACACCCGCAACTAACACTTTGATCTGTGACACCCCAAACTTTTAATTTCGTGTGTCATTTCACCACTCAGTTAAAAACTCAGTAACTGAGTTAGTGTTCAATCCTAGGTGGCATCCTACATGGCTTCATTAATCCTACATGGCACATTCATGGTTATAAAAGTCATCTTCTTCTTCATTAATCCTACATGGCACATTGACCCGAGTTGAAACGTAACCGAACCTGAACCGAACAAGTCTTGAACCATAACCGAACTGAGTTGGACCGCAATCGAATCGGGGCTGACTTGTTGACCCGAGTTGACTCGAACCGCACCCGAACTAGTTGACTAGCTTTGACCAGAATTGATCATCTCGTTGTGTTCAGCTTGTAAAGATAAAATCGTCACAAATTTCAACTGTTTCTTTACTCTCAGAAGTTCCGTTGATAATGGTTTTCATGGTGGATGGCTCACATGGAAACACCTGTTTATCGTCTGCAACATTAGCAGGTTGACCGCACGTGTTGACCTCATCAATCAGCTCATTCAGTTCAACGGGTGAAGATACATTGCTACAAACTTCATCTATTTCTTTACTCTCTAAAGTTCCACAGATAATGGATATCATCCTCATTATCATCAACATCATCGTAGGAAAAGAAAGGAAATAATCAGAAAAGAAATACGATAATAAAGAGCTCACCCAAAAAAAAGCAAACCCGAGCGGCGCCGGAGAAGTCTGTCGCCGGAAACTAACCGTCGCCGTGAGTCGTCGCCACCGCCCCTCTTTCTCCCTCTCATCTCTCTTTCGTGTTTCTCTCTCTCTCTCTCTCTGTTCTCGTCTCCGCCCCTGCTCGAACCAATGGCCGGCACCACCCACCACAGCGCCGCCGCCTGTGGTGGTGGTGTTATCACTGTTGCATTCCGGCGCCACCAAACAATGGTGGTGGCCGGCCGACGATTGAGAAAACAAAAAGGAATGCTGAGGTGGGTTTCGAGTGGTGTGTGTGTGTCGGAGAAGAAGTGAGGTGTTTTGGTGGAGTCGGCTTTACCATGTCATCTTGTCCATATAATCAAGTCTGTGCCACGTAGGATGTCAACTAGGATGGAAAACTAACTCAGTTAGTCATTTTTTAACTGAGTGGTGAAATGACAAACAAAATTAAAAGTTTGGGGTGTCACAGATCAAAGTGTTAGTTGCGGGTGTTATCGGCCAATTCTTCAAAGTTTGAGGTGTTAAAATCCAATTGGCCTATTATAAACCTATAAATTAGCAACTTCCTTATGCATATATGTGTTGTACTTTTAGCTTTGAGAGTTTTCCAAAAAATTTGAAATTTTCCTTTTTTAACCTTAAAGTATCAATCTTTGACAATTTAAGTTTAAAGTTTTAATCTTTGGTAATTTAACCCCTTTGATTAATTTGATTTTTCACTTTAATTCAAAAGTTTCTATCTTATACAATTTAACCCCTTTGACTTCCTTATGCATACATGTGTTGTACTTTTAGCTTTGAGAGCTTTTAAAAAAAAATTGAAATTTTCCTTTTTAACCCTAAAGTATCAATCTTTGGTAATTTAACCCCTTTGATTAATTTGATTTTTCACTTTTAATTCAAAAGTTTCCATCTTATACAATTTAATCTCTTTGATTAATTTGGACTCTCACTTCTAATTCAAAATTTTCCATCTTATACAATTTAACCCCTTTGATTAATTTGGACTCTCACTTCTAATTCAAAATTTTCCATCTTTTACGATTTAACCACTTTGATTTTATTTTTACTTTTAACCTAAAGCTTTTCATTTTTTGCAACTTTGACCCCATATACTTTTCATCTTTCGCAAGTTTTGTGTTTAACGTTTTGTTCTAGATTTTCCGAGTTAACATGCCACAACGTGCGTGTGGAGTTCAACGTTTTTTCATCTACTTTATCATGTTTGACAGGTACGTCACAACGCGTCTATTTTTCTCCATTTGATAGGTCTGTCGCAATGCGTGGGTCATAGATCGGCTCAGTTATTCTTTTCTATGTTTTACACACAGGCTCGCGGTCATGTAAGAAACATTTGTCTTTCATCTAATATGATATATAATTAACGAATCCCCTGCCGCATTGCGACGGGTTGTAATTCTAGTTTTATATATTTAACAAAACAATTTGTTAACACCTTGATTTTAATTTATAATTATAGTGGTATAATATTATTGTTTTTTTCATTAATTTGTATTGTTTACCTTAAATTTTAATAAAGTTATTAAATAATCTCTGAGCTCTAATATTATTTTATAAACAATTTACGTATACTCGTGATTTTTAATATATTTGTTATATGAAAGTTTAATAATAATTTTTCTTTTTCTATAAACGATTTACGTTTCAACCCCAAATTTGGGAAATTGGTATTTAATAAACCAACCTTTGCCCAGTTGGTAAATAATAATCCAACGTACAGAATTGGTATATAATAATCCTACCTATCAACATGTTGGCACTCAATGGACCTCCGTTAGTTTTTTTTAACTGAAGTTAATTTTTAAGTTTTATTTATTATACAAACAGTCCCTGTAGTTATAAGTTACTAGTTTTAAGTTTTATTTATTACACAAACAGTCCCTGTAGTTATAAAAAAATCATAAAAATCCTAAAGAATCATAAAAATTCTAAAAAATCATAAAAATTCTAAAAAAAATAAAAAAAAATCAATAAAATTCTAAAAAATCAAAAAAATTCTAAAAAATCAAAAAAATTCTAAAAAATCATAAAATTTTCAAAAAATAAAAAAAAAATTGATTTATAAAATTAACGTGTTTCGCTTTACGGAAATTTTACAAAAAACGGGTAGAGTTTCCTCTGTTTTTGGGCGACCCCGACAACACAAGTTGTCGATATAATATTCAAAACGCAACAATCAATGAAGCATTCAATATCTATACGATTTATATACGATTTATACAAAACTAAAATGAAACTTAAACAAACAAACCCAAATCAGATTCTGATTTTTGAATCACACCTGTCACCACCGTTCATCAGCCGCTGCCCACCTCCACCATCTTCACACTTCACCGACACCACATCTGAACCGGCAACCCACCACAGCCGCTGCTCATCTTCTTCCGACCACCGCACCCCATTCACACTCCAGCGCCGGCTCCGATCAGGAACAGCATCAGATCGGAACGCCTGTGGTCACAAACTCCTGATTTGGAAATCATTTCCTGCGACACACAACAGATCCGACTACCACAACAGATCCGACACCCACAACAGCTCCGACACCCACAACAGCTCCGGCGACACACTGCTGATCCGGCGATACTGCTGATTCCGTTCTTTTGCTGCTGCTGATTTGGTTGTAGTTGTTGTAGTAACAGCAGCAGGTTTCGAAACGTGAGGCGGTGGAGTGGTGGTTGAATGGTGGAACTTTGGATTCGAATATAGAGATGAAATCGAATATTGAGATGTTGAATTGGGGATTGTGGTTTTTGGTTTGGAGGAGACGAAAAATGAATCTGGTGGTAGCACAAGAAGCCATTGATGGAAATTGATGAAGACTGATTTGAGTTAGGGTTTTATAGTGTTGTAGGTTTGGGGAAGATGATGTCGTTAGTCGTATGTATGTAATTTTTTCTTTTTGATTTTATTTGTTAAGAAACATTTATAATTTTTTTGATTTTTTAAGATTTTGTTTTTTTTTTAGAATTTTTATGATTTTTTAGGATTTTTATGATTTTTTATAACTACAGGGACTGTTTGTGTAATAAATAAAACTTAAAACTAGTAACTTACAACTACAGGGACTGTTTGTGTAATAAATAAAACTTAAAAACTAACTTCAGTTAAAAAAAACTAACGGAGGTCCATTGAGTGCCAACATGTTGATAGGTAGGATTATTATATACCAATTCTGTACGTTGGATTATTATTTACCAACTGGACAAAGGTTGGTTTATTAAATACCAATTTCCCCCCAAATTTTAATAAAGTTATCATACGTCCCTTAAAGTTTAATAAACTTAAAAAAAATTAACAAATATTTGTTATTTTATCTTTTAATAAGTTTGATTATTTTCCTATTTTACTTATTAAATTTAATCGTTTTGCTTCCTTATTTTTACCGTTATTTAGACTAAAACTAACTTTTAATTCTAGACATGTATACTTAACTATGTTGATTGCTTAGTTTTACCGTCATTGAGATTAAAACATGCATGGTCTACAATAACTCATCGATATATAATGTAACAAATATATCCTCGCCAATACCTTCCTACGACCTCGCCGCAAAGCGTAGGCCTCAATACTAGTTATTCATAAAACATCAACCCAACCCCTTAGCAAGGTACTAAGAGGACTGGTTGGAACAGAATACAAGACATGGATGAAAGTTCTGAAAAACAAGCAAAATAAAGAAAATAAACACACTACATGGTGTTTGGGTTATTTTTTTTTTTCTTAAAATAATTCATGTTTTCGACGAGTGTACTTTTTTTTTTTTTTCAACCATGTATAGCGAAGTTTCGATTAAGGGATGTGTACCTTTTTTTTTCAACCATGTATAGCGACGTTTCGATTAAGGATTTGATTCAAGTCAACAGGGTGCTACATATTAGTAATTGGTCGGACGTTTCCCGTTAAACAATACAAGTCGATGTGACCCAATTGGTAGGACCATCAAACTGGTATAATAGCTTCTTGCATTGCATTTGTGTCTCATAACCCAACAACACAAAACAGAAAAAAAGCAAAATCAATCTCAATAATAATGTGCTCCATTTCGGATAATCGAGTGGCCCGGCTGAAAATTGGTGTGGAGCTACCTCCACAAACCAATGACGAGACGCTTAATGCTCACGGATCTTCACTCATAGCTGCAAGACAGCCAATTGCGTTTCTTAAACGCGTTTGGGCCGACTTTGTCCGGCCAGGAACGTTGGTGGAAGAAGCTGCAATGACGCCTGCAGGTTCTGTTCAGCTGAAAACTGCCAATGCTTACCGGTTTCCGACCATATCAGCAACACGAACGTTGGGAGAAGAAGCTGTAATGATGTCGGAATCCGTTTTGGCTAATCCGGTGGAAGTAACTGCAGAAACCAATAATCAGACAGCCAATTCTTACAGATTTCCGAACATAGAAGCAAGTAGGCCAATCGTGTCTCTTAAGCGCATGTGGACTGACTATATCCGGCCAGGAAGGTTGGGGGAGGAAGATGTAATGACGCAGGGATCCGTTACGGATAATGAGGTGGCCGAACTGAACATCGTTGTGGAACAGCCTGCAGAAGCCAATACTCAGACGGCAAATGTTTACGGAATCCCAATCATAGCAGCAAGACGGTTAATTGCCTTTCTTAAACGCATTTGGACTGACCATTTCCAGCAAGGAGCGCTGGAGGAAGAAGGTGTAATGACACCAAGATTGGCTTTTAAGGTCGTTATAATTGGCTTATTCGGTTTCGCAGCAATCAAATTCCAGGGGGGGGACTAAATCTCCTTTTCAAACGCATCCTTGGATCAGTATGGTCTCTGTTACCTGTATGCTCATGTATGGCTTGGCTTCCTATGTCATTTCCGTTTTACCTCGACTCGATTATGTTTATGCCTCAATTCGGCTGGTGGGGAAGTTGTGTTTGTACATTTATGTTGGTACTTTCGTATCTTTGTTTTATATCTGATATTTAATATTATTTGGTTAAATTTCATTAGATTAGATATGTTTTTGTGTTATCAAAGGATTTTGCTATTGGATTAATTTGTAGAACAAGTTAAATTTATTATTTATTAAAGGATTTAGAAGATGTGGGAGTGTAGACTCTTTTATTATAATAAAATTTAGTGTATATATTGGTTTTGTTTTATAAATATACTAGGTTATAGATCCATGTATTACATGAGTTTGATGATAGATAATGAAAGGCCTTTGGATGATTATGGAATTGATCGAGTTCTTCGGAAAAATTGTGTTTTCCATCTATATAAACTTGAATTTTTCTAAATAAATATGTTATTGTTGAGGTTGGTTGTGTTTGAGGAACAAAATTGTTGAAACTTTGAATTATTTTTTATATTTGTATTGTTTCTTGAATCACACATAATAAATATAAATTTTGATATGTATACATGTAACCCTAATATAAACTATACATACAAAATTAAAGAAAATATATCATTTTTTATTTTAAATAATGCGTTTAAGAATTTTATTTCAAAATTAATGTTTTCTTATTTTGGAAAGTGTTATCAAAGTAGATGGAATAAATTTTTTTCATGATCTACGAATATATATATATATATATATATATATATATATATATATATATATATATATATATATAGGGGCTGGTTAACGTACAAATGCGCTTATCGTACATTACGTACGCTACAATCTCAGCCGTCAGATCATCTTCCCGCATTGAAAATCGCATGTGAAATTGAATTACCACATGCGAAATTGTTACCAAAATTATCACATGCGAAATTGAATTACCACATGCGAAATTGTTACAAAAAACAACCTGCTATTTCATCAAAATTATCACATGCGAAATTGAATTACCACATGCGAAATTGTTACAAAAAAACAACCTTCTGTTTCATCAAAATTATCACATGCGAAATTGAATTACCACATGCGAAATTGTTACAAAAAAAACCTGCTATTTCATCAAAATTATCACATGCGAAATTATTACAAAAAAAAAAACAACATGCGATTTTCATTGCGGGAAGATGATCTGACGGCTGAGATTGTAGCGTACGTAATGTACGATAAGGGAATTTGTAGGTAAAGGGTACTGTACAAATTCCCTTATCGTACATTACGTACGCTACAATCTCAGCCGTCAGATCATCTTCCCGCAATGAAAATCGCATGTTGTTTTTTTTTTTGTAATAATTTCGCATGTGATAATTTTGATGAAATAGCAGGTTTTTTTTGTAACAATTTCGCATGTGGTAATTCAATTTCGCATGTGATAATTTTGATGAAACAGAAGGTTGTTTTTTTGTAACAATTTCGCATGTGGTAATTCAATTTCGCATGTGATAATTTTGATGAAATAGCAGGTTGTTTTTTGTAACAATTTCGCATGTGGTAATTCAATTTCGCATGTGATAATTTTGGTAACAATTTCGCATGTGGTAATTCAATTTCACATGCGATTTTCAATGCGGGAAGATGATCTGACGGCTGAGATTGTAGCGTACGTAATGTACGATAAGCGCATTTGTACGTTAACCAGCCCCTATATATATATATATATATATATATATATATATATATATATTCGTAGATCATGAAAAAAATTTATTCCATCTACTTTGATAACACTTTCCAAAATAAGAAAACATTAATTTTGAAATAAAATTCTTAAACGCATTATTTAAAATAAAAAAATGATATATTTTCTTTAATTTTGTATGTATAGTTTATATTAGGGTTACATGTATACATATCAAAATTTATATTTATTATGTGTGATTCAAGAAACAATACAAATATAAAAAATAATTCAAAGTTTCAACAATTTTGTTCCTCAAACACAACCAACCTCAACAATAACATATTTATTTAGAAAAATTCAAGTTTATATAGATGGAAAACACAATTTTTCCGAAGAACTCGATCAATTCCATAATCATCCAAAGGCCTTTCATTATCTATCATCAAACTCATGTAATACATGGATCTATAACCTAGTATATTTATAAAACAAAACCAATATATACACTAAATTTTATTATAATAAAAGAGTCTACACTCCCACATCTTCTAAATCCTTTAATAAATAATAAATTTAACTTGTTCTACAAATTAATCCAATAGCAAAATCCTTTGATAACACAAAAACATATCTAATCTAATGAAATTTAACCAAATAATATTAAATATCAGATATAAAACAAAGATACGAAAGTACCAACATAAATGTACAATTTGCGAAACTAAAGCTTCCCAGCCACACTTTTCTAAAACCCTAAATCCAATTTGCGAAACAACTTCTTCCCGTTCTTCACTGATTATTTGTGATTGATCATAGGTATGTTATTGCTCTTTCCCTCTTTGTTTTTTACTCTTATTCCGTAACGTGTATTGCATATCTTCAAGAAGAAAGTCTTAGGGTTTTCAATTCTTCCACTCCAAGGTGAGTTATGTTGATTCTTTAAATTTGGGGTTTATTTTTGTTCAGATTACGTTTTCTTTTACAAATCAGTTCAGATTGCATTTTGTTCAGATTTGTTACTCGAACACTTGAAATTCCAAATCAAAAGCAATGGGTAATTTTGGACTGAGATTCGTATGTTATTCGGAATGAAAAGCCTGGAACAGGTAATCATTCACCTTCTGTCTGTGTTCTTATTACTATTTTCTATCTCTATGTCTTGAATATTTCCGATCCGGTATCTTCTTCAGTTTGGAGCTCTGCAAGAGTGTCAAGTATGGGTCGAACACATTTGGGTTTCGTCGGCTATGATGGTGTTGAACGATGATAACGTCAGGTGATTTTTAGGCTACTTTCTGTCTTATTTGATGCACTGTGTGCTCATGGTTCATTTTTATTTTTATTATTATGTGATGAATTAAGACTAGATAGGAGGTTTCAGTCATTTTTTATTTAATAAACGGTAACGAAAATGATATATGTGGTTTGCAGAGCGTAAACTTTGGGGTTTTGTTCAGTGGAGAAGATGATAGTGATGGATTTTGTTCATTCTCCATGGACTCACGAACACGATCAGTAGCCCGGGACTTCTTTTGAGGTTTGGATACATTTTTGTAAATGTTATTTGATTTTAGTTTCTTTTTGAGGGATCTTACCTTTTTTCAGGTTAAGGTTAACCGAAGTGGGTGATAATGATGACTATTTTCTGAAAAGGTTCCATCCATAATCACTTCTCCAAGGTAGTTTTTTCCTCAAAAACAAGAAAATACAAATCATATATCTTCATTAAGTGTTTGAAGCGTTAACTTCATTGATTTTTGTTGGAACTTTGAGGCACGTGGGTATAACAAATATAAAATATGCATCGGAAATTGTTGTGTGTTTGTGTAGGTTAAAGTAACGCTTTTTAACATATATAATTTATATAAAAAGCTGATGATTAAAAACTATCCTGAGAAGTACAGAGCACATGTAATCTAATCTCAAGTTACCACAATCTAAGTTGATTTTGGTTTCATGTGGTCCTGTTTGTGAATCATGGGTAAAAAAACTTCACTTTTTGGGGTTAAACTTCTGCACTTCTATGGGTCAGAAAACTGCAGTTTTATGGGTTAAATAGTTGCGTTTTTTCTGGTTAAATTCCTACACTGTTTGTATCTATTTTGTAGTTGCAATATTTAGCTTTGTAGGTAATATTTTTGCAACTATGTTCATGTGTAGGCTAAAGTGAAAAAAAGGGAAAAGAGATGAGAAGTGAAAAAAGACAAAAAGGCTATGAACTAAAAAGCATGTGGGCGAAGTAAACGTCTTTTCATCATCCCAAAAATATATGTGTCTAATCTAATTTGGTTGTTTTATATCCGGCTGCTTTTGGTCATTTACAAGTGTGTTTATTCCTTCTTATACTTACTTTTTGATATATGTAGTCACATGTAGTTCTGAATGAAGTTGAGAACCAAACGTAGTGGATGATCTTAATGGGTCAAACGGTTTGGATATGGTAACTTTTGATACAAAAACAGGATATCTGATGTTAAAATTGGTTGCTTTTGTGGGTGTGGTTTAATTGGAATCATCACATAGTGGTGTATAATATCTTTTGAGGTTCATTCTTTGTCCATGCTTTCATTTATAAAAGCCAAAAGGTTCATAATGGATGGATTTCGTATCCATCTTAATCTAAAAAACCCCCAATTTTGAGTTCAGCAATTGGGAGTTATTTTTTTGGGTAATTTTGTTTGACCACATTTATTTTTAAACTTCTTGATGCTGAGATTATTGTTATTTTTTTTAAATTATTGTAGGATTTGCGTGAGGAAATGGCGACAACGCGTGAGGTGTTTTCGACTGATGACAGAGGGAAGTGTTGAAACTAGCAACTCAAATCGATTATCATCTTCGCCAAAATTTATGTCGTGTCGTGGTTGATGTCTGAGCATTCAGTTAAAGCTCCGACTGCGCCAAACGTTGGGATTGATGTGAGGCATGTGCGTCGCACGCATTCTTGAAAAAGGTGTGGGTAGTTGTTTTTATAATTAGGAATATATTCTTTTGTTATTGCTGTTTTGCCGAATGTTGAACATATTGGAGTTAGGGATGTTTATCAGGTTAATCATTTTGTGTTATTCGCGTTTTTTAGATGTTTGAAAGTCTAACCAAAAGCTGACCCTATTAACTATTAACTATCGTTTTAATCAGTTTTCCGGTAACGAGTTTGTTCAGGTAAGGTTCTTCGGGTAAACAAGGTTAGACTTGGTTCAAATGGGAAAATTGTTAAAAGTAGTTTGTGTTCATGTATTAATTTTTAGGTTTGTCTTGCATATCTTTAGGTGGTTTCAGTGGCAACTCTATGTTATATGTTGTTAGTTTTTTTTTTTTTTTTATCTTTGTTTGTTTGTTAAGTGTCCAAGACCCTGAACCAATTACATAGCTTAAGACACCTGTTTTGTAAGCTAAAGAGTCTTTTTTGTTTGTGATTTTATTTTTTATATAATTTAATTTGTTGTTGATTTTGTAGGGCTCGAGACTGAAATTGGTGGTCTTATTTCAGTTGCGCCCTATATTTGCATGTCCAATGCCTACTCAAGTAAGTGTAGATATTCTTATCCAATATTTTAAATTTTATAACAATAATTTAGTACAAAACCGGATGTTAGTGCACATTAAGCCGGAAATAGATTAAGAAAAAAATGGGCCTGACTGGGTCACTGATCCTAATGGTGTACCCACCAACCCATAAGCTTAATATTTATACACTAATATGTCCATGTTTCACAATCAACTGAAAGGTGTGTCCGCATTTAATTGAAAGTGTTTTATTGAATTTTCGAATATGTCCATGTTTCACGGGAAAGGTGTGCCCTCATTTAAATGAAAGTTCGTTATCGAATTTTCTATGAAAAAAGTGGAGAACAAAGATTTTTGCTTAACGAACTTCTCCAAAACATACACACTCAAGCAATGCGCTAAAAAGGACACCAAGAATGATGATAGGGAAATATAACTTTTGGAAAGTTGCATGTTTTGGAAAATTGCTACTAGAAGCCGTTAGCAAAGAAGCTATGGCGGTTATGGAGGACGGTTTATATTTAGGTAATGTGGTTGCCTTACACTCTTTATGCATACAATGATTAATGTTACACAGACACTTGGGTCCATTCTATTAAGTTATCAGTATAGTAAATTCTCTGCCTCAAATTGTAGTTTTTATGAATTATTTGTTGTTAGAAAAAGCAGCGTTTTTCTACTTTCAGTGACAATAATAGAGTTTTAATGGGAAGAGGGTGAAGATACACTTAAAGTAAATAAGTTGCAAAGTATAGAAAGCCGTAAATCTTTCATAAAGTAAAATAAAGACGACTTTTTTTTTTGTTTGGCCTATTTAAATCTAATACTCTAAAGTTGGCTTTAACTATGCCTATGCCTACTAAATGTATAGTATATCCTAAATTCAACAGTTCCTCTTCATAGTAGACAACATTATTTAATAGTTGTGCAAAATTTGAAGTAATCTTTAAGTTGTAAACTGTAGTTGGAGCTGATATAGATAAAGGTAGAATTGAATTGTTACCGAAGGAAGTCAAGGGTAAAGATATCACAGAACTAATTCCTGCCGGCAGGGAGAGGCTGGCTTCAGTTCCATCCGGTGGTGTTGGTGTTGGTGTTGCAGTTGCTGCTGGTGGTGTTGGTGTTGCAGTTGATGCTGGAACTGGTGGCGGTACCGCACCTAATATAAACGGCTAAATGGGTACAATTAAAAACGATTGGCCAACATCTTATAATGCATAAATGATTTTAATTAGAAGACTATTATTATCATTTATAATGTATATTTGATCAAAATATAGTTATTCCTTATTAGGTTAGTAATTATTTGATGGACGTAATTACCATTATTATCTAATCAAGGGTTTCTACTTGGATGTATATAAGGAGAGATAACTAGAGAGATAAAGGACACACAATCATAATAACATCAAGAACTCAAGAATTCGTTCGTTCTCTCTCTCAAACGTGTTCATCAAGAACGTTTGAAAACATGGGTTTTTATTTTATTTAACTACATAATTGGATTAATGCAAATTAAATTTTTCGACCCGCGAGTATTCGCGGGTGATAACCTAGTAAAGGATACAAAGATAATTTGAACAAATCATTTAATGAGTCTATTATTTATTTTTGCTAATCAAATTAATGAATTATAATCACTTAATAAGTCTATCTTATAAAATAGTTGTGCACCTTACACAATAAAAACCAATGTTTTAAAAACTGGTAAATACCGGCCGGTTATACCGGTATTACCGTTTCCAGATGTAAATCCGGTACGAAACACCCCGGTTAAGAAGTGAAACGGCATAAGATTTGTACCGGCGGTAAAATCCGGTATACCGGTTTGAAACGTAATACCGGTACCGGCCTAGGGTTATTTTAGTTTGGGTTGTTACTTATTTTTATTATATATGTTACTTATCTTATGTAATTTTTATATATTATGATTATTCGTAACTAAAAGTTCTTATTTGATATTGTATGAAACGAAAATAGTTGATGTACTCAACACTCAAATGACTTAAACATATCGTATAATTTCATTAAAAAGAGCTTGTTGGAAAATTGAATGATTTTCGATTATCTTTTCGATTATTTTTTATTATGGATTTACTTTTGGATCATCTTTTAATATGTAATCATGCATTTTTGAATTAACTTTGGAGTTGATGTTGTAATTTATGAAATTATAGAGTTAGCTAGTCAACCCGGTTGAACCGCTCGGTACAACCTGGTTCAACCGGTTGAACCATTTTTTAGTCTAATCCGGTTTGATTTAAAAACCGGTTTTTAAAACACTGATAAAAACAATCCAACACATGATCTTACATATTTAACGTTTCCTACACCATTAAAACATTATTTTGGTGTAGGATACATAATGTGTGGGAGTCAAACACTTTTAAATAACTTTGCGACTCATAATAAAATATGTGTAGGACACAACTTTTTTAAATAATTTTTTCACTTCTAATAAAATTGGTGTAGCAGCCAACACATTAATGACGGTGAAGGGGAAAATTATGTTTGCATTAACGAGGCTTGAGAAACTATTTAAAATATTTATTAATATTCTACAATAAATTGTCTATACTACCCTTAGTAATTAAAACATTAATTAAAAGTGGACAAAAATGATATCTTGATTCAGAACCATTGATCAAAAAAATATAGGGTCTAGATTAATTTTTTTTTCTTCTTTTAAGAAGATTCTTCTCAAATTAACCTCTCCCTATACGATTATTTTGATATATAGGGTCAGGATTTAGAGAAAACGGTGAAAAGTGTGAGAACGGTTATGGATCGTCCGATCAAAACAATCTATGGACTAGATTGGCGCGGTGGCGTTTTCGTAAATAACACCAATTCTATTAAGTGGACGTGCTTCGTTAAGGGTAAAAGGGTCTTTAGACTTCTCTACCCAAAACGCCAAACTCATGAATAAAACACCATTACGCGCCAAAAACATCCTATATAAACAACATCTCAGACCTTCATTAAACACACCGAACCCCAAACGCCATATTTACTACTATATACCATTCATCTTAGAAACGCCAAAAAAACCCAAACATCAAACACACCAAACTCAAAAACGCCATATTTTACTATATACCATTCATCTTAGAAAACGCCAAAAAAACCCAAATATCAAAGATTCCAATCGACGTTTCATTTAGATATACTATTTTCTCAGTAAAAGGCCAAAAATGGCAAACATCGTTTCTTGTATATTCAATATTGTTCTACACGAAGTTTCGCAGAATACAATCTTAGCTGAGGGGTGTAACTCAATAACATTTTGCTGCATGAGATGGACAAATCTTCAAGAAAAAGATGTTGATGTCAGACTTATGTCATTTTTTGTGCTTTGTTCTTGATGAATATTTGAATGGCATGAAGAGACGGATGATACTGATGAGTGGGTTGAAGATAAAGATGAACTTCAAACAAAAAACTCACGTCATTTTGTGCTTCCAAACGGCCACAAAAAAAGCTACTTCAACAACAGAAAAACAAAATGAAGCATACCAAAGTCAAACCGCCAGCGAAGATGTTTCAAAGAAGAAAGAGACTGGTGACAGTGAAGATTTGGAAGATGAATTGTTTTATTTTTTTTAATTTTCTTTTTCAGTTGTTTGTTATGTATTTTTCAGCTAAGAACAAATACATTATTTTAATAAAACGCCACATAGACAAATTGCTTGTGAAACGCCATCATGCCATAAAACGCCCAAAACTCCCAAACTATAATAAAATTACTTTGGACAAGTATTATTAAAAACTCAAAAAAAAGTATAAAACAAGGTACAAGACAATCGAACAAAGTGTCATCTTTATCTAAACCACATTAAAAATACAAAATGCCAAAAACTACGTAACGGCATTAAAAAACGCTAAAATCGGAAGACGGGACGTCTATCACCCTAAAATCATAAAAGCTGAACAAAACAGTAAAATACACACAGTAACTGAAAAGACGGTTACTTTATTAATATAATTTATTATAATAAAATCCCGCCTACATTACACGCCAAAACATCCTATAAGAGAGACGTCTCTGCACAATCAATTGATCACACCCAAAAACAACGCCATGTTTCCTAGAAACCACTCACTTTAAAACGACAAAAAAATAGTTAAAAAAACCACAGATGGCAAACCTCGTTTCTTCTATATTGAGTATTGTTCTGAATGAAGTTTCACTGAATGGATTCTTCTCTGAGGTGGGTATCTCTATAAGCTTTAGCTGAATGAGATGGACAAATATTCAAAGAAGAAACTGAAGATATTGGTATGCCATCAAGTAAGCTTTGTTCTTGATGTATATATTGATGGCATGAAGGGATCAATACCAGTGTAAAAATGTTATTTTGGACTCCATTATTATAATAGCATTCGAGCAGGCGTTGATCTTCAACATGTCACCAAACAAGAATATATCACACCAAAATACAGGATGCCACTAAATAAGCTTCTTCTATAGACGGACGTTATGTAGGAAAATTGGCATCTAGCTAAGGTATTCAAAAATGTTCAAAACGCCAAAAGAAATTCAAGAAGAAGAGGCTGATGATAGTGAAGATTTGGATGAGAAATTAGATTAGCATTTTTAATTTTTTTTTCATTTTCTATTGTTTATTATCTAATTCTCTACTAATAAAAAAATTGATTATAAAACGCCAAAAACTACAAACACCAAAACGCCTAATAGTATGAAAACTGTGAGAACGGATGCTAGCAAAACACGTTGTTGCTATATAAAACGCCAAAAAATGCCAAGCAATGTATTATTAAAAACAACACTATTTGACTAAACGCCATTAAAACAATGTATAAAACAACGTGCCATCTTTATCAAAACGCGATAAAAAACAAAACGCCAAACCCTGAAAATGTTGGGAAGTGTTACAGCCTTAACAGATGAAACTGAACAAAACAGTAACTGCAAACAGTAAAATGAAGGGACGGAAACGTTATTGCTAAACATTTATTATATTAAAAGCCATTACATGAGAAATTGAATTTATTTATCTTTTCAAAACGCCATAATTGTCTGTCACATTATAGGCCTGCATCCTACATGGCACAACAATTGATAAAAAAAATACACATCAAAAAAATTACTGATGTTTTTTACAGCCAAAAACAAATATCTACATGACGTAAAAAAAGCTCATTATATAAGTACAACAACTAAACAAAAAAAAAGCTTCACACTCCACACATTCACTAAAAACGCCACACCTTGTCTAAAACGCCATACAGTTTAAAAAAATGGCGCAAGTTATTGCATGGAGGTTTAAGAGCTCAGAGGGATGTTTCGTCATAAAGTTCTCTGACAGGAGAAGGGTGAAAGTCAAAACAATCAAGGGCATACTTAGTATGGATGAATCCGTTCAGAGGGATATTCTAGCCCTTGTGGTCCCAATGGCCTACGATTGTGAGAGGAATCGAACGGTAATAAGAAGATTAAAAAGAAAAATTCCGGAAAATGATGATTATGATGATGATGTTGAAAATACTGATCTACCAAAAGTTACCAGTTTGAGTTTGGATGAACAATCAAGAACGGTGAGGGCGAGCTTTCAATACGGGAGGAATTATTCATTGACAATGGACGAAGCATTGAACACAGATAGACTACATCTTATCGAATAGCTCTGTGATTTAGCACCTTCGAACAATGCTAGATCCAGCTTTGTAAATACATTTAAGTATAGGATGGAACAAAGAAGAGACGAGATTATGACGTTATACGCCAATGAACAAGATAGTGATGATGATGAGTCTGAGAAGAGTGATGAACAAAGCGATGGTTACATATCAAATGTAATACCATCCACAGAAGACTATTAGTTTTTGTTTGATTTCGTCTTAGCCGTACTCTTTTAAATTTCTAATGAATTTAAAAGCGTAATGAACGCCAAGAAAGTTACCTTGATAATCTATATAAACTGTTGAAATCTACAAAAACGCCTAATGAATTTGGGAAACGCTATGGAGGAAAATAACTTATAATTACTAAATGATTTTATTCAATTTGGGGGCGCCATAAACGCCAAAATATTTACTATGCTCATGATCTGAAAAAAAAATAAAACGTCATGTATTTGTTAAACGCCAAAAAATAGAGAGGTGTTGTGAGACGCGTTTAAAAAAAGAATATAAAAGGACAAAAAAGCCCCTCCGTACTTTACTATGTCACATGCAACATGTTAGGCCAGAATCCGTTCTTACCGTTCTGATCATTTAATTAAAATATTTATTGAGAGTGAATGATATATTACCACATAGCATTATTTGTAATTTATTATAGTGAAGTTAGCATAAGAAATTGTCATATAGTGAAATTCTTTATTAGAATTAGATATGTGTCTAATATACGAGATGGGCCCTAATTAAAGTTGATTAATATTGTCTCCATAATTGATTTGGGCTCTATGTACGTTTTGGGCCATCATAGTTTTTATAGTTGGGCTCAAGGAATTATATAATCAGAAGCTACTCAAAAATTGGTCTATAACCTCGTTGTTGGGCCTAAGTATCTCATGTGGGTGAGGGGCTCAATAATGCCAAATCACCGTAATATCAACGCCACGGGCTTTAAAACCCCTACTTTAACACCCTTACAATGGTTTAAAGCCCACATAATCATTACCTAATTATTTTTTTAATTAAATTTAAACATTATTAATTTAATTTTACATAAATAAAATATAACAAACATAATTTTAATACAAAAAAATACAATGTCACTTAAAAAAATACAAAGTTACTTAAAAACAATGCAAACCTAAAAAATACTAAATTTTAAACTTAAAACTAAATCTTCACTCTTCCTTGTCCACGATCAAACCATAGATGTTCGGTCAGATTAGCTCGAAGGTTATGGCGTGTCTCCCTATCACGTATCCTCGCTCGGATAACTTCTTTCTAAGCTTAGATTAGTATTGGGTCCGCTGGTTGGTTACCTTCAACACACTTGGCACAAAAAGCTTTGCCTAAGTCCTCCAATATCATGTTATGCAAGATGATGCACGTATACATGATGTTTCTCATTTTATTCTTTTCAAGTATCTTTGATGGTTGGGCAATGATAGACCATCTCTTTTAATACACCGAAAGCCCGCTCGACATCTTTTCTTGCTAACTCTTATTTTTTTTCTTATAATACAATCGTTTGTCGTCATCTGGACACGAAAGAGTTTCCACCAACATAACCCACTCCAGATAAATACCATCGACAAGATAATACACATACTCAGGGGCGGACCTACCTTATAATAAGGGGTAGCCCGAGCTACCCCTTGACGCTTTGGTGGTAGTGTAAATTTTGGAAAAAAGTGACTTTTTTTAACCGTTTTTTCGATTTCGTCACCCTTTTTTTAAACGTTACCCCTATAAGGATTTTCTAGATCCGTCACTGCACATACTTATACTCTACACCATTTGCATAGAATGAAGTATTTGGTGCAACACTGTCTATGACATCGTCGAAAAGACCCGAAGATTGTAAAACAGTGATATCATTGTTTTGCACCGGCCATGCCAAAGTACGCATGCCAAATCCATAAATCTTGAGACGTGACCGCTTGTAGTATTAGGGTTGGACCTTTCCAAAGCGGTTGGACAAGCCGTCCACTCCCAATGCGTGCAATCAACACTACCCAACATCCCGGGAAACCTGTGTATCCGTTTATACGCCTCGTATAAAAGTTGGATGTCGGTAGCGGTCGGTATTCTCAGATATTGTCTCCCGTAAAGAAAGTTAACACCTAATAAAGTACATTATTAAAGCATAAATTATAATAAAAGAAATAATAATAACAATAACAACAACAACAAACTTAATTAAGTTTTGAGTGTTGAAGAACACTCTGATTAGCTTCAACCAATGCCTTCTTCACATGTTTGAAATCGATCTTCTTTCGTTGGCTCAACCCTTTGCTGCATTCCAGTCACTTCCCACGAGCAGAGCATACTTCCTCAACTCTCTAGTTTCATTGCTTTATACAACTTCAGCCCTTGCGTTAGCTTTAGTAGTTTAATCGTCCTATTGGATGTTCAATCATTGCCTCGCTTTCTCTTGAAATTTGATCTTTATAGTTATACTTGAAAACATCCAGGCATTGTGCATATGTTACTCTCATCATGAAGCCGTCATCATAATTGAACCCCAAATCTTTTGCAATCATTGATCATATGTTCTCTTCTGTCACTCGGTTGTAACCACCTTATTTTTTTTTCTTTTAAGACTACGAAAAATAAAGCAAGAATTGGAATTGGTCTATTGATTTCTAGAATTGGTGGAACCGGCCTTGTATCCCCTCGGATTCCCAACTAAGTGTGAAGAAACCATGAGATCATTGTTTCGAATTTGGGTCTCAATGTGTCTCTATATTTGAACACCAATTCAGTATCATCTAATAATTTTAACAGAACCATACAGTCATCGAAATTTCTGAATTCAATGGCATATATCACTATTTCATTCCAATCGTTATCAACTGGGGATGGATCTATACTTTCGAAGTATACATCTAACTGATCTTTCTTGTAATTTTCATGCTCTTCGTGACTGGCCATAATTGCTTCTTTCTCTCTGTCTTCAATCTCTCTGTTATGTGCAATGTTCCGATTGTTTGATGAGATAGCGATATCATCAAACATTAGTGTGATTATGCACTTCATACAGGCCCGGTTATCAGCAAGTTCAGAGTGAGCTTGAGAACAGGGCCCAAAAAATAAAAGGGCCCAAAATTTTTATGTTTTCTTTATATATAGCCCAATCGGTCAAAACTCAAATAATTAAAGGGCCCAAACCTTTGTCAAAACTCAAAATACAATCGGTCGCTGCTTGCAGGAAATCAAAAGTCGCGTACGCTGCAAGAGTGCGATTCAGGAATCATCAACAATTCAACATCCGGAGACATCCGCTGATCCGCAATTCCGCAGGTTCCAAGTTTGTTGTCTTTTGATTTTTGTTTGTTGATTGATGTTACTGTAATACTGTTGTTCCGAAAAAGATTGAGATTAAATTAATCTGATTAA
Source organism: Helianthus tuberosus (assembly GCA_030545235.1). Lineage (NCBI taxonomy): Eukaryota > Viridiplantae > Streptophyta > Magnoliopsida > Asterales > Asteraceae > Helianthus > Helianthus tuberosus. Next base: position 72,430 of record JARYGA010027460.1, read on the forward strand.
TGATCATCATCTGGTATCCGCAGGTTCCAAACCGGCCCTGCCTTCTTCTTCTGCTTACAAAAGAAAAGACTTTTATCTTTTAATAAAGACACACACACTCACCCTGCTCCTCATTTGGTATTTTTCTTTCTTTTTTGCTTTATTCTTATTTTTTGTGGTTGGTCCCACCATGACTTAGCCACAAATTGTATTTTAACTCGAACACCAATATGCCTATCTATGTTGCCAACATAATAAATAGCAAAACATAACAACTTTACAGTTTAATTATATAATACCCTTTTAGGGTATTGAAATATTATTTCTGTCAAGTGTTTTCATATCCTGATTTCGATAATGCATATAAAGTGTTCTTGACAATTCCGGTAACCGTGGCATCAGCAGAAAAAAGTTTCTTAAAGTTGAAGTTGTTGAAGACCTATTTACGTTCTGCAATGTCACAAGAAAGGCTAAATGGGTTGGCAACAATATCTATTGAAAGTGAAATATTAGATACTATGGATTACAAGGAGTTGATCGAGAGCTTTGCTTCAAAAAACGCTAGGAGAACCACACTGTTTGCTTAGCAAGTAAGTTCGATACGCTATCTATTTTTGTTAATTTGTTTTATCTATTTCATAACAATTATCGTAGTCGTAGTATTATGAATTTTTAGTTATATAATTGAATGATTGATGAGTTTATGTTATATAAAGATTTGCGAATAGGGCCCAAATTTTTTATCTCGAACAGGGCCAAAATTTTTTTTTGGTATTTTCGGAGACGGCCCTGACTTCATAGCCTCTGTTTAAGTAATGAACCCTTGTAGAATTAATTGATCGAAACTAAGAACGTTTCGATTTAACTCTGGCATGTAAAATACACTTGGTGCACATAAAATTTTATCTCACGTATTGATTTCAACCTTACCTACTCCTCTTATGAACAGAAAATCATTCTGCCCTGTTCAAGTCTCTACCCCATGCGAATTGATAATTCGTTTAAATACTGACAAATTTCTGGCATAATGACCATTAAACGTTGTACTTACATGCCTGATGTGCTGAATTATGGCCTATAAAAACCTAACCTAAATTTAACCTAATCTAGACACCCTAGTTTTAAATTTATAAACTAAGACTCTCTAAATGCTAGACCACTGAGAGGCAAGTGTACCTATCGTACGTAGTAAAGCCTAATGAAGTCCGAGTATCGAACCCACGAGACACTAGCGACGCTACACTAGACTCTGACTCAACTAATTACTTAACTGGTTTATTTGATTTGATTGGATTTTGGGGTTTTAACTAATTAAACTAAAGGAATTAACTAAGACGAACTAGACTACCTAGACGCATGCTGGAGGCTACTAAGGTGAAATCAAGGATGAGAAAGTACTACCCAGGTTTGGAATCTTATCTGTGATTCTCGGTTCTCTCTCGGCAATGGTAACTGTGATGGAACCAAGTTCTAATAATACGACACTCTAAGACTAAAGATAAGTTGAATCTCCTCCCGGTCTCATCAACTTCTCCTAAGGTCCTAAAGGTCAAATAAAGCTCACTGGTATGGGTTGGATCACCTCCCGGTCTCTCCAACAATACTAAAGTACCCAAATACTAGATCTCCTCTCGGTCTCACTAATCACAATACACCCTAGAGTGCATGGGGTAACCTAAAAACACTTGACAAGACTTAGGAAAACAAATAATGCTAGGAAACTTAGACAGATCTCCTCCCGGTCTCACTGCACCTAAATACCTAGCACCAAAGACAATCCCAACTATCGATCTCCTTCCGGTCTCAAGAATAGGTAGACCACTAAACTCCTCTAAATTATCAAACAACGTTCCTATGGAATACGTGCACCATAAACTAGTTACGAACACAAAGTAGGTAACCTAACATGCATTTATTCATGAAAGACATTCACAAAGATACAGAGGAACAATGGTAAGATAATAAATTAGAATAAAGTATGCACACACATCTAGTCAAAAATATTTAGATCTCTTACTTTAATATTTATCCATCAAAAAATTACCAAAAACCGACAAATTACCAATTGACACGAATAATCATCACAAACCCGGGTAGAAAAATAACTAGCCAATAATCATAGTCAAGAAAAAGAAACAAGTCTTCTTGAATAGCAAATAAGTCATGGTATCAAGTTTAAAAAAAACACAAAGTTATTAAAACTGAACACAAATTATTTGCAAACCCGGACTTGAATCTTGATCTCGGCTTAAACCCTCGAACCAATCCTTTCTTTTTTCTTTCTCTTGATCGTCCCTTTGTACAGCCCTTGATCGTAATCAGCGGTCCTTTTTTTGTCTGCCGTCTAAGCTTGTTGCCGTCAAACTCCCCTTTGTCGTGTGATAACTTCTTCATTAAATATGCAGCTCCCAATAATATATTATTATTGTCTAACCCTTTGATCCTCCATTTTTCCTAGATTAGGCCTTGACTAATAGTACGTAGTCCCACATTCCCCAGTGGCTTCATTAATACATCAGCTGGCCCAAGTAATCATAACAAAGCATCGGTGGCAAATTGGTCACACCCCCAAAATACCACATGCGGAAACCCTCGCGAGGCGTGTGACGTACCAGGATTCAAGCCACCAATCACATTGAACTCATATATGCATATATTTAAATAAATCTTTCATTCATTAACATAAGTGTTACAAACGTCACATGTCATTCATTGTATACAGCGGAAGCATAATTCGTTGGTTAAGTGTTTCGTAAAACACGTGTACATAAACCGTTAAGCTTGCATTGAGATTCCATGTATCTCAACCCATGACCACTCCAGCCTCCCAGACAGCAAGTTCCAACTGATATATGCTTATAGACCTGCAAGCATGCATACAAGTGTGTCAGACGACGCTGGTGAGTTCAAAGTTTTGTTAACGCGTTAGTTACCAGATGTGTGTTTAAAACAGTTCAACGTTATGTTTTGATGATGTTATTAACTCGATTACCGTATGTGGCTACTAGATGTGTTTGCCCAAACCCCAATGCCTCTATCAAAGCATTGGTCAAGTGGTCAAGGTAAATAGTTCACGCCCGTCCATTCCGGCCCGGTGTGAGGGTGCCAAACCTAATAGCGCTATCAACTAAATACCCCGTTGCCTTCCCGGCAACAATCGGTAGATGTAAGGGGTCTTATATGATAGAAACTGAGTAATAACCAACATCCCATTAACCTGCATTCCTCCCTGGAACGTTACCCGATATCCCTTCCCGGGATGCATGCTTGTAATTAGATGATTTTATTTAGGGCATTTATGTAATTTTTTCACATTCTTTAGAATTCAAACTCTTGCCATGCCATCCAAATTTGCTTCATAACCTACGTATGATTAAAAAAAAAAACAATTAAAACAACTAAATTTCATTTATTACTTATCTATATACTATATATAAGCATTTCCCATGTCTAAAATAGTAATTTAACCCCAACTTTTTAAGATGGCATACCAAAAGCTAGAACAAATTCCTATATTTTTACAACTTTCTTCCTTTTCTACCCTTATATACAAGTTTTGAAGCAACATTTACAAGATACTGGAAGCCAATACAAGTTTTCTACCCTTATGGATGATTGAATGCGTTTCAGTTACAGAAACCCCTACAGGCGGAAATCCCTTGTCTCTAAAAATGAAGAAAGCTTAATCGTAAAACCCTAATTCAATCTTTCATCTTTGTTGAAATCACCGATGGTGATGAGTGACATTTGACTTTGGCTTATTTTACACAACTTTGTTTGTGAGGAATCACTGCTGGGAAACAGAAGGGTATGTATTTGGGATATCAACTTCTCTCTCTCTCTCTGCTAAATCTAAACCCTTGTTACTTTTCTCCGGTTCATCCAGATTACCAATCGCAAAACAGGTAATTTTCAATCACCTTCAGTAATCGTTGATATATCCTTTTTAATCATCTCAGTTTCACCAACAATTTGTTCTTTGTGTTTGTATTAATCCGGTAAGATTTCTTGTAATACCACCACATCTTTTGTTTATATTTTTTGTATTATGATGATTTTAGTTCTATGGATTTATGTGATCAATTTGGGTTGGGTGTTCCATAATGGGGTTGGTCATTTGGAGCAGCAAGAGGTAACCCTAATTTCACCCCCAATTTTACTTTTGTATGCAAGGCTTTTATATACAGATTTAAAGCTTATGAAGTTGATTCAGATAAGATCAGCCCCTAAACCCTTCTTCTTCATTGTATAAGTGTGAGATTAGCATTGAATATAATCGATTCAATTCTTTCAGTTTCAGTTCAATTGCATATGAGAGAAGAGAAAGAGAAGGCAGAGAGAACAGCAGGGTTGGAGAGTGAAAGGGCGATGGGAGAGAGAACGTGAAAAGAGGGTTTTCTCACAATCCTGTGAGGTCTCCCACGCTGGTTCCCCGCCGGAAACAACAGAGTAGGTATTTGCCATTAGTCGCCGACGACGGTAAGGGTTTTGCATTTCCCGGTCATAATTAATTGGGCCATTATTAAGATTTTATCTGATTTTTGTTTTTCACTTTTAGGGTTTTGGCGGTGGTTAGGGGAGTGACGAAGATGGCCTCAATAAGCTCCCACGAAACATCAAGTGTTACAGCCATAAGAGAAGCAGATTCACATCAGAAAATTACTCCGTCTCCGGTAACTTCCTTACTGTCTCTCTAAAATCATTTCACTTTCACACTCTCTCTTTATATACACACACATATACGTATTGATTTGCATAAATTTTTAAATAAATTATCTCTTACATGGTGATATCAGTGCTAGTTATATATTTTTGCGAAATAGGATTGTGTTGTGCAACGACGATAGGGTTCTGGTGATATCAGTTGTAGTTACTTGGTTAGAGGCAGTGTATTATATGGTAGTGTTTGATGGAGATTGGGGTATTCGAGTGGAGTTGAACTCAAGTCAAACATCGGCTCAAAGCCGGATTTGACATGCTCAACAAAAGTTAACGTAGGTCAACTGAGTCAACTTAGTTAAGCTGGTCAACACGGTCAGACTGAAACTCGAGTACCAAGTACTACCTCAACCCCAATAACTTAGCTTGATTGTTTAATTATTTACAATACTTTACTGATAAATGAGGTTAGTACAGATTGTGGTTAATGGGAAGTATGTGAGTAATGAGGTCACTACAGATTAGAGGTGATCATGCAATCAAAGCAAATTAGACCTAAAACAATTTTTTTTACCCTTCGTACCTATTTTTTATCTGATAATTTCATTTGGGTTTTTATCCGCTTTGTGAATATTTGCAGTTGTATTCTTTTTTTTTCCTGACCCAACATATGATGAATTTGAATGTGAGCTCAGGCGCAACGACATTGTAGGCTGAACCATAGAGATTGTTGGTATTGGTTAGAGGTTGTTGTTGTAATGCCAATTTTTTTTTTTTTGCTTTGAGGCATCTTGTAAATATTATTGTAATAGATACAATTTTGTTTATGATATGATTTGATTTTGGTATAGGCGAGATGCACATTGGGAGCTTTGAAAGGAGTGGTGCGGGTGCAAAAGTTAGTCCGAGGGCGGCAGGTCAGGAAACAAGCGGCTGTGACACCAACTCTGGTGCATGCAGGTGCTGGTCGGGGTCCAAGACATGTCAGGTCTCAATGGGTTCGCATGTCCATTGAAGGTCAACATGTCCAAAAGATGCTCAATGAACACCGCACGCAAGCCGAGTTTCAAAAGATTTCCTAATTGCCATTTAGGCATTTAGCCCTTCATGTACTGGTCGGTTTTCTCCTAACCCTCCTCTATTTTTCAATTTTTTTGATGAATTAAGGGTTTTTGCTGTGTCTTTGGGACTAAATTTGTGTGCTTTGATGTGTAATTATTGATAAATTGACGTTATTTCAGGTGTTTTAGTGGGTTAAGTGCGTTGTAGAGGGACCCAGTAGTCCAGGGTTTCTCCTCTCGATTCCTATTTCTGTAAAACAATTACTAATCTATACTAGCTGGGATATATCGAAAGAGTTTAATGGTTTCGGTCAACCGAATTTGCCACAACGACAACAGACTTTGGGCGAGATGACTCTCGAGGAGTTTTTGGTCAAAGCGGGGGTCGTAAGGGAAGAAACTCAAGCTAAACTAACAAATAACCCGAATGATAACGGGTTTTTTTTCGAATTTAACAGATTCCCAAAACAGTCCTGGTTTCGGTACTATAAGGTTTCAACAGGGTGCAAGTAGAAACGCGGTGGTGAACGTGAACGTCAACAACAGCAATCAGATCGCGTTTCAGTCGTCTAACTTACCGTTGAACGTTAACGGAGTTAGATCTACTGCACAGAATCCGCAAGTGTTTCCGAAGCAAACTAATATTTCGTATGGCACTCCGATGACGGTACTGAGTAGTAAACCATTGGGTAGTCCGGTAATCCGGAACGGGATCATGGGTGTGTCGGATCCGATGATGAATAATAATATTGTTTCTAGCGGTGCGTTACAGGGTGGGGTGGGGGGTATGGTGGGGTTAGCGGTGCCCGGTGCGGTTGCGGTTACTGTCGGGTCGCCCGCAATTTCGTCAGACGGAATGGGGAAGAATAATGGAGATACGTCGTCGGTTTCGCCTTCACCTTATGAGTTTACTGGGATTGTAAGGGGTAGAAGAAGCGGGACGGCTGAAAAGGTTGTTGAACGAAGACAGAGACGAATGATAAAAAACCGCGAATCAGCTGCTAGATCGCTAGCTCGTAAGCTGGTTAGTGTTGTTTTTGTGTATTTAAGGTATTTTTTGTTTGTCTTGTTCTAAATGTGATGTAAATGTCTTGTTCGAATGTTTTGTTTTGTCAAGTTAGATATTTGAGGGTGAATTTTGCCAAATCAGAGAATACATGTTGATGTCTATTGTCTAAATTGAAACTCACCCTATTTTCATAAGATGAAATATCATGAAATGGTATATGCTGTCAAATTGCTGTTTAGTCGTCTTTGATTTTGTAACAAACTATGATTTGGCCCCAGAGGATTCATGAATTCTGTTATAATATTTGATCTGGAACTAATTGTGTTTTTTGTATAAGAGATGCACCTGTCAGTTTCAAAGTAAGTATTTACTGGTTTATAATGAATTAGAAAGTTGAATTGAGTTGATTTAGTTTGATATAACTGATAACATCTTAGATGTTAAGTTTTTTATATCACGAAAATGGCGGTGGTTAATTTGACTAACAAAATGAAGTAAAAACCAAAATTTCAATCTTATAACTGTTAGAAGATTTATAATCAAGGAATTTAGAATTTTTAAAAGTCAAATATAAAATACAAACTTGTTCATAAAAAAGTCAACTGCATAATTAAAACGTTATGAACAAGAAATTCAGTTATGTTAGTTAGTTAGAAAACGGTTAAAGAACTTTCGTATTGTAAGGGTATAAATACCCACTGATGCCTTCATTTCAAATTAGAAGTTTACATTGTATATTTTCTCTGTCTATGTTTCACCAGACGAGTCCCTCCACATATTTTTGTGCATACTCAAACTCACAATTGTTCATCCTATGTTCGTGAATGTTAATCGATCCCCGATCCGACAATAACCGGTGGGGCCAATTGTCGGGCTGTGATTTTGTTACGGTTTTTTTTTGTTTAGCTGGACACAATCTTGGTTTCTCTTTTGCTGGGCTGTTATAGCAAATGAAAATGTACCAAACATCTCGACTTGGTGATATATTCATGCCCGGTATTATCGACTCCGCCGCAACGCGCGGGTCTCCCACTAGTTAAAATATAAGTATTACACTCTAATCACAAATTTAATATATTATATAATCATTAATCAATTAAGATGATATCTGGTAATTGGATATAATTTTCTTTTGATAGGAAATACGTCATTTTAGCTCATTTTCTCTTAAAATGATCAAACTCCAAATATGAACCATTTTTTAGTATAATATAATAAAAACAACTCTATATCTACCCAATATGAACAGTTACTGGACTATTTCCTAACCGTTTTATACCAAAATTAAAAGAATTTAACATCAAATTTTTTCATCACTTTTTTTTTCTTTTCTTTTGAGCTTTTGACTATGCATACCTTATCCCAGAGGCATTCCCAATCAGAGTCACCATCCCCAAGAGAGATTACAATAGGCATCAGTATTTTTGCATTTTTATTTAACAATCCCAGAGGTATTCCAAGTCAAAGTCACTATCCCCAACAGAGATTACATAGGCCTTGTCATTTTTTTCGGTCTAGCTCTTTTATTATTTTTTTGATTTGATAAAATATTTAATAATTTTAGCTTATAACGGCATCACTTATACTATTTTTGACGGTTTTGGCTTCCCTACTTTTCCTAGATGAGAACCCACTAGTAAACTAACAATTAGGTATATTAAGATCAAAGCAACCTAGAAACCGAGTCAGACCTACTCACACATCCCAAATTAGACACAAGCTCAACTTTTTATTCTCTTGTTATTATTATTTGAAACCCGAACAAAAACTGATTTTTCTATCATTTTTCGTATTTATTATGCAAACATCTAAAACAAGTGACATTTTCTTTTTTTTTTCAATTTTTTTATTTTTAAATTCATATTTTTTTTTTTCAAATTTTATGACTCACTTACTAAAAAACTAAACGATAGTTACCCATCCCCACACTTAAACTCTACATTGCCTTCAATGTAGGATGGAAACCGACTCGAAAACTAAAAATAAATAAGAAAAAAAGAAAAAAAACAAAGGGCAAATTGGAAAGGACTGTAACGCCCCGCGTTTTCATACTTTCTATATTTAGAAACCATCGTTTGTAAAACTATTTTTGGAAACTTCGTAGTCTTGTAATCATTCTTCCTTTGTAATTATTGAGAAACCGAGACTTGGATCATTAACGAAACTCGTATTTTGTTACAAATATGTTGTACACACTTTATATATGCTCGTATGTCCGAATTGGTGAATCAATCGGTGTTTAATTGTTATTCTTGGAAACTAAGTGCTAAACTTGTAATTAATCTAAACATATGCATAAAACGTGTTTTGAACGAGAACGACACTTGATTTTGATACTCATGCGTTTAATGATACTTGGTTTATACTCCTCACACTTGGATTTATCTTAAACTATGATTTTGTGACAAGAATGGTCCTTAAAAGCCCTAAATTCACCAAATAAACAACCATAGGGGCTAATCTGTCATTTTTGAAACTTTATGTCGAATAACAAACCCCGGGCGGCCCGCCTGTGTCACACCCTGCTAGTAGCGGAAGCGTATTGTGTGTGACGTAAGAAAGGTAATCATTGCATCCAAATGTATTAACAACATGAACCAACAACGATGCCATTTATATCTAGTTTTCCACAAAAGATTACAAGTTTTAATCTAGTTTCCAAGTTCACCAATGTTTGCCAAAGCATAGATCTAAGTTATTTTACATATAGCAAAAGATTGTTTTCGACACAACACATAGTGAGGTTTTGTCCCCTATATACCCATACGAAGTTGAGATATAAAAGACAAACCCTCTCAAAAGTGGCCATCGTTGTCATTTGTTTTCCCGAAGTCCCATAGTGAATTACCGGCTCAAGACCTGTTTCCTGAAATACATGTAGTTTTAAAAAGTCAACAAAAAGTTGAGCGAGTTCATGCAGTACTTGTTATCAAATGAAATCTAGTTCTTGTTATCTTGTAATCATGGTATGTTCTGGTTTAAAATCATGGAGTCTGTTTTTAAAGATCTATCAGTGGGTAGCTAGCCCCCTGACATAATGCACCATAAGCAGAATAACCAACCCATAGACACTTAGTTCGCATTGGGATCAACAAAAGCACTCCACGGTATACAACTAGGAGTGGGGCGTGCCTCAAGCCCAATAGATCTACACCTTTTGCACCTTGGTCACTACGTGATTAATGGTTATTAATGTGTATTCCCTACTTATGCACATTGATCCTGCCTCCTACTCCGTAATTAACATACCGCTAGTTTAACATGTATTTCCCCTCGATGTTTTTGAAAACAAAACATTGAAAATAGTGAAAGGAGGGACATGAACTCACAATTTGCGTTCCTTGTATGTAATACCGTAGCGAGCGTCCGTACGTGTAATTAACCTACATGTGTACTAACTTTATTAGACACTAGGTCTTTCGGACCTCGTACAAGTTGTTCATCTTGAATTCTTTATTATGTTTCCGCTTGTCATCATCATTAGTGGGCCTAGCCCTAGTTTTCTTGTTATTGGGCCTAGCCCTAGTTTTCTTGTTATTGGGCCTAGCCCTAGTTTTCTTGTTATTGGGCCTAGTCTTGGTTTGCTACCTTTGGGCCGTGGCCCATACTTTAGTAAATTTAGTCTTGGCCCAAATAGTTGCCATTGGGCCTTGGCCCATATGTTAATGAATTTTTGGGCTTAGTCCAGTACCACTTTAGTAGGCCCAATTCTAGGTTTACAAGTCCATTAATATAATCTTGAAATTTATTTACCGAAGTTTTACCAAGTAGTAACTTAATTAAGTTCATTTTTCCTTATGAGAAATACTTGGTAATTTTTATAGTTTTCGACTTTCCGGATTCTTGTTATCGGTCTCTTATATACGCGTCCATTCTATACTTGTTTCATACAAATACTTATTGTAATCTTGGGTGTATTAGTTTGATCACCCTAAGTGTGTCTAATACATACACATAGCACATAACACCTATACTTAGTGAGTTTTCCAAAAATATATATAATTTTTACCAAAAATTATATTTATGCCATGTTATATTTTTACTCACTTTATTCTTGTAAAAGCATGTGTTTAAGTTTATAAGAACTTCTTGAATATTTAAATATTAAATATTTCCGTCAAAGCTTCCAAAATGACGTTTATGACCACTAATCGCGTTTAACATTGTTAATCACCCGTTAATCCCCTTTTTAATCGCGATTAGATTTTTAAAAAAATTTGCCATAGTTTCCCCTAAATTATGACGTTTCCCACGTTACAAAAACGCGTTTAAATCAATGATCAATTTTCGCAAATCACCACAATTTACCAAGTTTCACTAAATATCATTTTATAACAACAATTTCACACTTTGTCTTTCAAAGCTTATTATGAGCATTTCTTTGATAAATCCTTTTATCACTTTAAAGCTAATCATTCTCCAAGTTTATTAAGTATATGAACTTGTTTAAACTTGTCTTTCATCTTTAAAAATTATCACATCTTCATATAAACATACTCAAGACTTTTACATAACACTCTTCATAAGTAATATTACATAAACTTATTTTTATGTCAAAAACCAAGTTCACTAGTGTTGTTAAAAGTCCTTTTCACATGATTATTCTTGGTTTATTCTTTCAAAAATCACTAAATCAAGTTTATAACTAAATGCTCATAATCTTTGAAGTAGATGATCATTCTTGATTTAAACATAATCATGTTTAAATCACATATTTATGTTCATCTTGGTAAGATGAACACAAATATAAAATACTACATGAATCTATTAACTTGATCATCATAAGCATATACTTTAAACTACTAGTCTAGACAAAGATGACATAATTAACAAGATCACATGAATATTATAACACTAAACAACATAAATCAACATATAACATGTTCATATTTAGTGTTTATTATCTTTGTGTTTAGGGTTTTAGATTATGTAAATCTTTAATTTCATGATAAACAACTTGTACTTCTATGATCTACTAGTAATATGAAGCATAAAAATGGTGATTAGAAGACTCACAAAGCACCCAAGCTAAATAAGAAGATTAGAAGATGGTTATGCTCCAAAGAAAGCTCCTAGTGTAGCTCCATGCTTAATCCATGCTTAGATGAGGTTGAAAGGCTTAGATTTAGAGTAAAATGTAGTGTTTATGGAAGATTGAAGGTGGGTTATGTGTGTGTTCTTGGAGCCGATTTCAAAGGGACCAAAATGAGGGTTTCTTTGCTTGTATTATGTGAGAAAATGATGATAGGATAAGTATGATGAAGGTATGGTATAATAAGAAGGTTTTCAATCAACAACTTCCATCAAGTTCCATGCTTCTAGCATTATATTTTCAACCAAGACATGGTGAGTGGGGACCCACCATTTTCGGCCACAAGTAAAGGGGGGGGGGGGGGGTATTATGTAAATTTTTATAAAAAAATATGATTAAAGACTAGATATTTTAGTAATTAGAAGGTATAGGGTGATTAGGGTTTAAGTACGTTGTCAAGGGGGTGATTAGGGTTTCGGAACCAAAATTATTATTAACTAGTTTACCAAACTAGTAAAAATTGCATTTTGATGCCTAGAATGCTCTTCGTTTCGTCGTCGGCTCGTTTACGGTGCTTTTATGGCGTACCGACAAGAAATTCCGTAAGTTGTTCTCTTGCACCCAAAAGTTGTGTGAAGTGATTCCGAGTACCAAATTTAGCTTCACTAGCTCGCTAGACCTTTCATTTGCTTGTTTCGTGGCCAAAAATATCGCCTACTAGTCCGTCGAGTCGCTGACGGGTCGGTTTAGGGCATAGCGACGTAACGCCGAAAGCTTGTGATTATGGATGTTCCGTTGATATCATCTTATTGTTTTGGTATGTTTTTCGCCAATTAACATTATTCCGGAGTCCCGGAAATGTTTTGTTATGGGTTCGGACGCGTTAAAATACTATACTTTAGGCCGAAACGGACATTTTTGAGATTAGGGCGTTATTCTGGAAAGTCTTATATCTTTGCAAGACATGTTTTCATAATAATGTTTTCTTATATAAATGGACTCAGTTATGTTATCCGAGTGTCGTTTTTCAGTGTTTTGGTCTAGTTTCACGGTTTGCTGGCATGGAATAGTGTGACCGTGAATAGTGCACGCAGCACTTTCTACCAACACTTTTAGGACATCGTTGGCTTGGTTTCGCCATACGACGAAAACCAACATATGTTTTAGCTTTGTTTTCTTGTCCTAACCTTGTTATTCAATTAACGACACTGTTACGTAATTAAATTACGCTAAATGCATGAGATTAAGAAATATAAATAGTGATTAGATTGTACGGAATTACCCGTTATTTGCCAGTTGTCACATTCTCCCCCTGTTAAAAAGAATTTCGTCCCGAAATTCAAGTTGAGCCATCCTTTGCAGGAGTCTTCTTAAACAGGTGGGGATATTTTTCCTTAATCTGATCTTCACGTTCCCATGTGTACTCGGGTCCGTGACGTGAATTCCAGCGGACCTTGATCAGTTCGATAGTACTTCTCCTTGTATTGTGGACCTTCCGATCCATAACCTCAACGGGTTCTTCGGTAAACTGAAGCGTCTTGTCTACATGAATCTCATCCGCTGGAATGATAACTGTATGAACTGTCGGACTTCTCCTGAGGTTCGACACATGAAATGTGTCATGTACGTTACTGAGTTCTTCTGGCAACTTCAACCTGTACGCGACGGTACCGATCTTTTCTAGAATCTCAAACGGCCCAATGTATATCGGGTTTAGCTTCCCACGCTTCCCGAATCTAGCTACGCCTTTCCAAGGTGAGACTTTTAGTAAGGCTTTGTCTCCGACCTCGAAAGAGCGTGGTTTACGTTTTCCGTCCGCGTACCACTTTTGTCTGTCACGAGCCACTTTGATACGGTCTCGTATTTTTGCTATCTTGTCAGTAGTATCTTGGACTAGTTCAGGGCCGACGAGTTGTTTGTCTCCGACTTCCGCCCAACACAGCGGTGATCGGCACTTCCGTCCGTATAGTGCTTCGAATGGGGCGGCTTTAATGCTTGTGTGATAACTGTTATTATATGAGAATTCTACCAGCGGTAAATGATTATCCCAATTTCCGCCCAAGTCCATCACACAGGCGCGAAGCATGTCTTCCATCGTTTGGATGGTTCGCTCGCTTTGCCCATCGGTTTGCGGATGAAATGCGGTACTCAGATTCAGACGAGATCCAAGCGATTCTTGAAATGATTGCCATATTCTTGATACAAAGCGACCGTCACGATCCGAGATTATTGAAGTAGGCACTCCGTGACGTGCCACAATCTCGTTGAGGTAAATTTCGGCTAACTTCTCGGTACTGTCTTTTTCACGAATAGGTAGGAAGTGAGCCGACTTGGTTAATCGATCAACGATAACCCATATCATGTTATGACCTCGTGAGGTCCGTGGGAGTCCTGTAACGAAATCCATTGATATCTGCTCCCATTTCCAAACCGGAATCACTGGTTGTTGTAATAACCCAGATGGCTTTTGGTATTCGGCCTTGACCTTTGCACAAGTTAGGCAATTCCTAACGTAAATCCCAATATCTTTCTTGAGTTTAGGCCACCAATAAAATTCTCTCAGATCCTGATACATCTTATCAGTTCCTGGGTGTATCGAATATCTGGACTTGTGTGCTTCATCCAGCACTAAGTCTCGCAAGCCACCAAAATAGGGAATCCAGATTCTTCCTCCGAAATATAAAGTGCCATCCTTATTTGTTTCCATGTGTTCCCTTGCTCCTCGCAAGTATTCTGCTCGTATATTTCCTGGTTTTAGGGCTTTCCGTTGTGCGTCGCGCACTCGAGTTGTAAAGTTTGTCTGGATTGTCAACTCTAAAGCCCGTACTCGAAATGTTCTAACTCGTTCTTTCCGACTCAAAGCATCCGCTACAACGTTTGCTTTCCCCGGATGGTATCTGATTTCACAGTCATAGTCGTTCAACAATTCTACCCATCGCCGCTGGCGCATGTTTAATTCTTTTTGATTGAATATGTGTTGAAGACTTCTATGATCAGTGAATATGGTACACTTGGTACCATAGAGATAGTGACGCCAAATCTTTAAAGCGAATACCACTGCGCCCAACTCTAGGTCGTGAGTGGTATAATTCTTTTCATGAACTTTGAACTGCCGCGACGCGTACGCGATGACTTTTTCACGTTGCATTAACACGCAACCCAAGCCTTGACGCGATGCATCACAGTACACCACGAAGTCATCGGTGCCGTCAGGGAGTGATAAGATTGGCGCTTGGCATAGTTTATCTTTGAGCGTTTGGAATGCCATTTCCTGTTTTTCACCCCAATCGAACTTTCTATCCTTTTGAGTGAGCGAGGTTAACGGTTGAGCAATTTTAGAAAAATTCTCTATGAATCTCCGATAGTACCCCGCTAAACCCAGAAATTGTCTTACTTCCGTCGGGGTCCTTGGAGTGTTCCAGCTCTTTATGGCTTCTATCTTAGTGGGATCAACATGTATTCCGTTCTCGTTCACCACATGACCGAGAAATTGTACTTCACGAATCCAAAATTCGCATTTTGAGAACTTGGCGTACAATTGTTCTTTCTTAAGCAACTCCAGAATAGTTCTCAAGTGTTGTTTGTGTTCCGCCTCAGTTCGTGAGTATATTAAGATGTCATCAATGAATACGATCACGAACTTGTCCAGGTATGGTTTACATACCCGATTCATCAAGTCCATGAACACGGCGGGAGCGTTCGTTAAGCCGAAAGGCATAACAAGGAACTCATAATGCCCATAGCGAGTCCTAAACGCTGTCTTAGGAATGCTTTCCTCCTGAACCCTCAGCTGATGGTATCCGGACCTTAGATCGACCTTGGAGTAGAAGCTGGAACCTTGTAACTGATCGAACAAGTCGTCAATCCTCGGTAACGGGTACCGATTTTTGATAGTTAGCTTGTTTAGTTCTCTGTAATCAATGCACATTCGAAAGGTTCCATCCTTCTTCTTGACAAATAATACCGGAGCTCCCCAAGGCGAGAAACTCGGTCTAATGAATCCCTTGTCAAGCAACTCCTGAAGCTGAGTAGATAATTCCTGCATCTCCGAGGGCGCGAGTCTATATGGAGCTTTTGCCACCGGTGCTGCTCCTGGCACCAGGTCGATATGAAATTCCACTTGTCGTTGTGGTGGCAGTCCCGGCAAGTCTTCCGGAAAGACTTCGGGATATTCCCTTACCACAGGGATGTCTTCCACCTTGCGCTCCTCGGCCTTCTTGTTAATGACATGAGCAAGAAAGGCGATGTATCTTTTCCTGAGATATTTTTGAGCCTTCATGCAACTAATAATTCGTAAAGGCGTGTCTTGTTTCTCCCCGTGTACTAGTAAATGTTCTCCATCGGGTAGAGGAATGCGTATGATCTTCTCATGACATATGACTTCGGCTCGGTTATTGGATAACCAATCCATACCAACTACGACATCGAAACTACCTAACGTAACTGGTAAGAGATCTATGTCGAACTTTCGTTCACCCAGTTCTAAGGTACAATTCTTTATGATTTCCCCCGATTCTACTAATTCCCCGTTAGCCAATTCAATCGAGTATGGAACATTCAATTTGCTCGTTTCTACCCCAAGTATGTCTCTAAATTCCTTAGAAATGAAACTATAATCTGCTCCAGTATCGAAAAGAATAGATGCAAAGTGGTTATTGATAGGAAACGTACCGGTGACCACATTCGGGTCCTGGTGAGCGTCCTTGGCTCCTATCACAAATGATCTTCCCCGAGCTTGAATTTCTTTCGGGCAATCCCTCTTGAAGTGTCCTTTGTCACCACAATTGAAGCAACCTTGATCCTTGTTATTCGTATCCCGGCATTTTTCGGTGCGGTGCCCAAACCTATTACATTTGTCACACCTGGTGCTACGACACTCCCCGTAGTGGTGGAAAGGGCATGTATTGCACTTCGGTGCAGTTCCAGCGTAAGGCTTCTTATCGGGATTGTTGGTGGTAGTGGTAACATAAGCTTTTGCATCCCTAGTTTCCTTCGCGGGTGCTCCTTTGTTGTTGTTATTCTTGTTGTTCCTCCCCCGCGAACCTTTCTTAAAATGAGAAAACTTCCTTTTATTATAGCCCGAATTTTCCACAGCAGTATCCTTTTTGTTTGACCCAGCCTCATCGAACTTTCCTTGACGTAGTGCTTCCTCGGTAAGTGATACAGCCAAATCGATTGCTTCGCCAATCTCCGTAGGCTTAGAAGCAGTAACCAGACTTAGTATTTGGGGGGCAAGTCCCCAAATATACCTCTCGATCCTCTTGTATTCAGGATCCACCAAATATGGGACTACACGGGATAAATCGTGAAATCGCTGCGTGTAACCCGCGATATCCGCACCAATCATTTTCAAATTCCAGAATTCTGTTTCTAACTTCTGGATTTCCGACCTTGAACAATACTTTTTCCTCATCAACTCTTTTAGTTCCTCCCAGGTCAGGCCATACGCAGCAGTTTCGCCTTTCGTTTGGACCTGGAGGTTCCACCATGATAGTGCTCCATCAATGTATAGTCCGGTGACATAAGTAACCCTTTGTTCAGCAGGGCACTTGCTCATTCGAATAACTGAGTCGGTCTTCTCAGTCCAGCGAACGAAGGAAACGGCACCTCCCGTACCGTCAAAATTTAGAGGTTTGCAGTCTAAGAACTGCTTATACGTGCAACCTGAAATTATCATATGCACAAATTTAAGAGTGAATATCAAGAGCACGATTAGAATGGATGAGAGTATCGTGTAGATTAATGATTAATTAAGCATTACCAGTCGGATGATTGCTTCCAGAAGTACCTCCTGTTCCACCGCTTTGTTTAGGGCGGTTAGCTTCGTATTGAGCAATTTCTTGGGAAATGCGTTCGTTCAATTCCTCTTGGGTTGTCGGCAACGGGTTCGTTTTTGTTCTTCCACGACGGGGCGGCATTGTCTTCTAAATAAAATATCGATCTCCATTAGACAAGTATTTAATAATAAATATTGTCAAGTATATATATATATAAACACGTCGGGTTTATATAGATAAGAAATGCATACACACGTACACATGACATAGCCACACAATCACAAGTACGCATAAACACAACGTCATCATAATGGTCGTATAACTCAACATGTAGAAAACACCATGCCACAATATAACATCAACCATAAGTCCACCATGTCATAACAATATTAATCAAAATATCATCACATCACCATAAGATCAACCACAACATAAAAGAAATACAATGTGAAATACAGAAAACATACTTTTATACATAGCAACAACTTGATACATTTGTCCATGAAGATCAAAAGGACATAGGGATACATACCCCTAGTCAGTACAAGTTACAATACAAAAGTAAAATTTCTACTATATTGCATCTTCATGTCTTCTGGTTGTCTTCAAAAGTCTTGATCTTCGTGACCCTTGGTCTTCACAAAAGTGGTAGTCTCCCCAAAAGGTAGTTATATACATACGGCCAACATAAGACCAACATATAACTGACCGACTACTGGTGTGGAGATGGTGGAGGCGGTGACTGTGGTAGTGGTGGTGGTGATGGAGGGGGTGATGCTGGTAATGGTGGCTGTGGTGATGCAGGTGGTGGGGGTGGAGCAACGGCAGCTCTGATCGCGGCCATATCAGTCTGCATCTCACCGAGTCTACGGAAAATGATAGAGATCTGGACCTCATGAGATATAGTCATGTCCGCCATAACGGGCAGAGAGACGGGCGGGGTGTAGTAGGGATCAGTAGGGTGCATGCCAGGTGGAGATGTAGGGGTACCCGGGTAGGGTGGTCTGACTGGGAATGGGGATCCAGCATAATGCGACGGTCCAGCAGCATAAGGGTCATAAAAAGTGTGGGGGAATGGATGCTGTGAGGATGGTCCAGGCTGAAAGTGAGGTGAGGGATGTATAGTGTGTGGAAATCCTGGCACATGCATAGGATCAGTAGTAGGGGTAGGTGGCACAGCCGTGGGAGTAGGTAGTACAGTATCGGGGGATGATGCAGGGGTATGAACAGAGGAAGCAACACTAGACGCGGTAGATGAAATATCAACAACAGACACGACTGGAGAGGGTAACTCGAGTATAACAACATCATGGATCTCTCCGTCACCTAACTCATCGTCAAGGTGCTCGACAGGTATAATTGGGACGACATCATCGTCCTCAAGATCAACAAATGGAACAGCAGCTAGTGGTATGGCCAAATGCACAATCAGGTGCTCACCCTCTGGGTGGCCGTAGATAATAATACCATGAAGGGGCTGCGGCATCGCCAGTACGTCGTCCTCCGGTGGGACGGGATCCTCCTCAAAAGCTGCAAGAGCAAATGGTTGGAAATCATCCAACATGTAGTCATCGTCTGAAGATACATCATGCCCGGACTCGTCGTCCGACGATATGATAATGAGGTCGGGCTCGTACTCGTCATCCGACACTACTGGCATCGGATCCACCTCTGAAAGGTCCGACGAAGAAGATGAAGACATCGATCCTGGCAAATAAACCGTACAATATGCATATATGTTGTTAGGAAAAATGTATTACTACTCATGATATATTTCATGCCTTCACTATATATCTCATGCAATGTTTGTTCTCATGTTTCACATGTAAGTCTTAGTGTTTACAAGTCTATTACTTATCGACTAACCATGTATTGCTCCATATTCGATACTAGTGATTGAGCCAGAGTGATAGATCCTCATGTTAAAGTGACACAATGAAAACCTTTTGTCATTTTTGTCATACTTTTGAAAACATTTTTGTAATGTTATCGACTTTGTTTTCATGTGAGAGCCCTTCGGTGATTGTAGACCAAACTTTAATAAAAGTTTTTCCCCGGTTCACTACAATCGGAGCTCTGATACCAATCTGTCACACCCTGCTAGTAGCGGAAGCGTATTGTGTGTGACGTAAGAAAGGTAATCATTGCATCCAAATGTATTAACAACATGAACCAACAACGATGCCATTTATATCTAGTTTTCCACAAAATATTACAAGTTTTAATCTAGTTTCCAAGTTCACCAATGTTTGCCAAAGCATAGATCTAAGTTATTTTACATATAGCAAAAGATTGTTTTCGACACAACACATAGTGAGGTTTTGTCCCCTATATACCCATACGAAGTTAGGATATAAAAGACAAACCCTCTCAAAAGTGGCCATCGTTGTCATTTGTTTTCCCGAAGTCCCATAGTGAATTACCGGCTCAAGACCTGTTTCCTGAAATACATGTAGTTTTAAAAAGTCAACAAAAAGTTGAGCGAGTTCATGCAGTACTTGTTATCAAATGAAATCTAGTTCTTGTTATCTTGTAATCATGGTATGTTCTGGTTTAAAATCATGGAGTCTGTTTTTAAAGATCTATCAGTGGGTAGCTAGCCCCCTGACATAATGCACCATAAGCAGAATAACCAACCCATAGACACTTAGTTCGCATTGGGATCAACAAAAGCACTCCACGGTATACAACTAGGAGTGGGGCGTGCCTCAAGCCCAATAGATCTACACCTTTTGCACCTTGGTCACTACGTGATTAATGGTTATTAATGTGTATTCCCTACTTATGCACATTGATCCTGCCTCCTACTCCGTAATTAACATACCGCTAGTTTAACATGTATTTCCCCTCGATGTTTTTGAAAACAAAACATTGAAAATAGTGAAAGGAGGGACATGAACTCACAATTTGCGTTCCTTGTATGTAATACCGTAGCGAGCGTCCGTACGTGTAATTAACCTACATGTGTACTAACTTTATTAGACACTAGGTCTTTCGGACCTCGTACAAGTTGTTCATCTTGAATTCTTTATTATGTTTCCGCTTGTCATCATCATTAGTGGGCCTAGCCCTAGTTTTCTTGTTATTGGGCCTAGCCCTAGTTTTCTTGTTATTGGGCCTAGTCTTGGTTTGCTACCTTTGGGCCGTGGCCCATACTTTAGTAAATTTAGTCTTGGCCCAAATAGTTGCCATTGGGCCTTGGCCCATATGTTAATGAATTTTTGGGCTTAGTCCAGTACCACTTTAGTAGGCCCAATTCTAGGTTTACAAGTCCATTAATATAATCTTGCAATTTATTTACCGAAGTTTTACCAAGTAGTAACTTAATTAAGTTCATTTTTCCTTATGAGAAATACTTGGTAATTTTTATAGTTTTCGACTTTCCGGATTCTTGTTATCGGTCTCTTATATACGCGTCCATTCTATACTTGTTTCATACAAATACTTATTGTAATCTTGGGTGTATTAGTTTGATCACCCTAAGTGTGTCTAATACATACACATAGCACATAACACCTATACTTAGTGAGTTTTCCAAAAATATATATAATTTTTACCAAAAATTATATTTATGCCATGTTATATTTTTACTCACTTTATTCTTGTAAAAGCATGTGTTTAAGTTTATAAGAACTTCTTGAATATTTAAATATTAAATATTTCCGTCAAAGCTTCCAAAATGACGTTTATGACCACTAATCGCGTTTAACATTGTTAATCACCCGTTAATCCCCTTTTTAATCGCGATTAGATTTTTAGAAAAATTTGCCATAGTTTCCCCTAAATTATGACGTTTCCCACGTTACAAAAACGCGTTTAAATCAATGATCAATTTTCGCAAATCACCACAATTTACCAAGTTTCACTAAATATCATTTTATAACAACAATTTCACACTTTGTCTTTCAAAGCTTATTATGAGCATTTCTTTGATAAATCCTTTTATCACTTTAAAGCTAATCATTCTCCAAGTTTATTAAGTATATGAACTTGTTTAAACTTGTCTTTCATCTTTAAAAATTATCACATCTTCATATAAACATACTCAAGACTTTTACATAACACTCTTCATAAGTAATATTACATAAACTTATTTTTATGTCAAAAACCAAGTTCACTAGTGTTGTTAAAAGTCCTTTTCACATGATTATTCTTGGTTTATTCTTTCAAAAATCACTAAATCAAGTTTATAAATAAATGCTCATAATCTTTGAAGTAGATGATCATTCTTGATTTAAACATAATCATGTTTAAATCACATATTTATGTTCATCTTGGTAAGATGAACACAAATATAAAATACTACATGAATCTATTAACTTGATCATCATAAGCATATACTTTAAACTACTAGTCTAGACAAAGATGACATAATTAACAAGATCACATGAATATTATAACACTAAACAACATAAATCAACATATAACATGTTCATATTTAGTGTTTATTATCTTTGTGTTTAGGGTTTTAGATTATGTAAATCTTTAATTTCATGATAAACAACTTGTACTTCTATGATCTACTAGTAATATGAAGCATAAAAATGGTGATTAGAAGACTCACAAAGCACCCAAGCTAAATAAGAAGATTAGAAGATGGTTATGCTCCAAAGAAAGCTCCTAGTGTAGCTCCATGCTTAATCCATGCTTAGATGAGGTTGAAAGGCTTAGATTTAGAGTAAAATGTAGTGTTTATGGAAGATTGAAGGTGGGTTATGTGTGTGTTCTTGGAGCCGATTTCAAAGGGACCAAAATGAGGGTTTCTTTGCTTGTATTATGTGAGAAAATGATGATAGGATAAGTATGATGAAGGTATGGTATAATAAGAAGGTTTTCAATCAACAACTTCCATCAAGTTCCATGCTTCTAGCATTATATTTTCAACCAAGACATGGTGAGTGGGGACCCACCATTTTCGGCCACAAGTAAAGGGGGGGGGGGTATTATGTAAATTTTTATAAAAAAATATGATTAAAGACTAGATATTTTAGTAATTAGAAGGTATAGGGTGATTAGGGTTTAAGTACGTTGTCAAGGGGGTGATTAGGGTTTCGGAACCAAAATTATTATTAACTAGTTTACCAAACTAGTAAAAATTGCATTTTGATGCCTAGAATGCTCTTCGTTTCGTCGTCGGCTCGTTTACGGTGCTTTTATGGCGTACCGACAAGAAATTCCGTAAGTTGTTCTCTTGCACCCAAAAGTTGTGTGAAGTGATTCCGAGTACCAAATTTAGCTTCACTAGCTCGCTAGACCTTTCATTTGCTTGTTTCGTGGCCAAAAATATCGCCTACTAGTCCGTCGAGTCGCTGACGGGTCGGTTTAGGGCATAGCGACGTAACGCCGAAAGCTTGTGATTATGGATGTTCCGTTGATATCATCTTATTGTTTTGGTATGTTTTTCGCCAATTAACATTATTCCGGAGTCCCGGAAATGTTTTGTTATGGGTTCAGACGCGTTAAAATACTATACTTTAGGCCGAAACGGACATTTTTGAGATTAGGGCGTTATTCCGGAAAGTCTTATATCTTTGCAAGACATGTTTTCATAATAATGTTTTCTTATATAAATGGACTCAGTTATGTTATCCGAGTGTCGTTTTTCAGTGTTTTGGTCTAGTTTCACGGTTTGCTGGCATGGAATAGTGTGACCGTGAATAGTGCACGCAGCACTTTCTACCAACACTTTTAGGACATCGTTGGCTTGGTTTCGCCATACGACGAAAACCAACATATGTTTTAGCTTTGTTTTCTTGTCCTAACCTTGTTATTCAATTAACGACACTGTTACGTAATTAAATTACGCTAAATGCATGAGATTAAGAAATATAAATAGTGATTAGATTGTACGGAATTACCAGTTATTTGCCAGTTGTCACAGCCTGGACTTACCCTTATACCTCAAGCGGGCCGCATGGCCTTCTATTACGCAGAAAACACAACCAGCTGCTGATCTACGCGATTTTGGCACAAAATCCCAACATCTAACACTCCCCAATCACCATTTAGCCACCTCCAAACACCTCCAATCACCACCAATCTCTTCCACTATAAATACAACCCTTCTCCTCACCATTTTACACTTTCACAACTCTCTACAACTCACAATTCACTCTCAAATCAGTTGCAAATCTGCATTTTCAGACAGATTCATACACCTTTACAAAAGTGAGCATAACTTGCTCATCTCTTTTGGTTTGATATGTTAGACACATGCCATGTTTTTATGTTTATCTTGAATCACATACTTGCTATGAGGAATTGTTCGAAACTTATCTTTTGTTATGTATTTACCCAAACTTGTATACTCGCCTTTGCTTTTGCATTGAACTTTATTTTAAACATGTTACAGGTGGAGGATGATGATGCCATGAAATGAAGTAGCATTGACACCTAGATACACATATAGACGTTTAGGTCAAATACATTGTATAAATGTCATAATTGTTGTCGTATTGTTTTTCTTGTACTTAACATGTTTTATTTCAAATTTCATGTATTGTAGCATGTATTTATGAAAGAAGTCAATTTATCTTTAATTCTATTGTCACAATTAGCGTTATGTGTGATGAGCAATCTTTCTTCGTCTCACTCCGATGTTTCCGCCATCGGTTGGGGTGTGACAAGGACTTAGCTGGTTTTATCATCACATATGCTCCAAATCTCTCGTCCAATCCAGCTCGATCGTATAGCATTTCGGTCGCGATCGGCTTTCACTCTAACTGGTATGCTTAGTAAATGGCTTGAAATTTGAAAAGCAGCTCCAAAATCACCCGAATGCAGATTGAGTGTGGGTGGTACGATTCAAACCTACATAAACAAAAACAAGCAAAACCAAAGCAGTACCTACTCGACACAAACTAACTTAAAAAAATAAGGGAAAATGTCACAGAAATGTAATCAAGTTTGCCCATTGTTCCAATTAAGTAATCCAAACTTATATTGTCTCTCTAAAATAACTAAACTTTAACTTAGTGTTCTAATAATGTGTAATTACCAGGTCATCAGGTTACTATTTTTTACTTTCCTTTTGTAATATTCAACTATTTCATATAACAATAAAATATAAGAAATAAAAGTCAAACGAATTTTAATTTCAAATCTCCCACCTCATATAATTCTCAAATTGCCATCTTTGTTTCATGCTCATCTGTATCGGAATAGTTATTCCGTTCAAAAAAATCATTACCTCCTTCTACGATCCAACGGAAGAGCTTGGTAACACGAAATTCGATCATCAGCCTTTATAAACACCTTGTGACCTCATTCCTTATCGTCCTCTGTTTTGCTCAAACTTCGACGCTGCACACGAGTTCGTCGCCACCGCTATTTTCCTCACCATTCACCACACTCAATTCTTTGATTGGTGCGCTTAGCTTCGCCGTCGCTGACATCTACTTAGATCCACGAACAGGCATGATGAACGAATCCTATTTACCGTTTAATCTTTTATATATTTTAGAATAGAATAAAAATCTGATTTTTAAATTAAAAAATACATTTCATTATTTATATTTTCCAAATCCTATAGAAAATTAAAAAAAAATAATGAAACCTGACACATCATCATTGGTAACCTGGTAACTTGATAATTACATTGTAATAGAACACTAAATGAAACTTTAGTTACTTTAGAGAGACATAAAAAGTTTCAGTGACTTAATTGGAACACTTGTCAAACTTGGTTACATTTTTATAAAGTTACCCCAAAAAATAATACCAACTTAGACTCATGGTACAAAAAAAAATGACTTTATACAAACTCTACAAACTACCGAATAATTAAATTGAACAAACTCTACAAAACCTCCCCACACTTAAATTTAATCAGGAGGTTTTTCTTTTATCCAACCCATATCCAACCCGTTTAATTTTAATTGATCATCATTATTTATTAAAAAACCAATGATGAAACTATAAAATATATTAAGACATGCAAACGGGTTGCGCCACCAAAATTTAAATTTACCTGGACCAAACCTGATACGTGACATATAGTGAGGGTGGTGATTGTCTCTGCACTTTAGTGTTGCCTTAAGCTTCCGTTTGCACCATCCCTGAACCCTCATAATGTGTTGATCCAAGCTTCTTCTCGCTTTGTCCTGTGATTGTATTGGTGTGATTGGCAATCTAACTACTAACTTCTCTACGGGCCGGCTTTCCAACCCGTCAGCCACTTTCTCTTCTTCTATGTTTGGTATTTGTTTGATCTCCATGGTCGGCTTCTCTTTAAGTAATGTCTCTAGATATGCTAGATCACCAACCGGGTCAAATTCTCCCTCTTCAAGAGTTGGTAAACCCACCAACTCTTTACCAAACTCTTCCTCCCAAGATGGTATATGCTCTTCAATTTCCTCATCATCCATCTTGGCAAATGGTTCTTCTTTAGCTTCTTCTCTCTCATCATCGTCTCTCCAGAAGTCATCATCAATGGGTTCAGGACCGTAATACCATGGCGTGGAATACCAATTAGGCGTCACGTCCTGTTTAACCGGAGGTGGGACTGAATCGTCCGTTTTCGTCTCTAGTCCTATATCAGACAACTCTAGATTATTGGGAAGCTCATCTTCAACCTCTTTTATCTCTACTACTTCTTCTTCTTCTCCCCCATAGCTCTCAAAGCCAATATCATTATCATAATAATCATCCCATGTAGACCGTATTGTACTTTGATTTTTCTTTTGATTCACGTAAACAGGACAATCTTCATACAAGTGCGGTCCACCACAGTCCTGACACCTTGGATATACATGTTGATTCATTCCTTCTCTCAACATCTGACCTAATGTCTCAAACATTCGCTCAAGAATGGTGAACATTTCGATAAACCTCGGATCTCCTTGGTCTTGTGCTGTTGATGTTATCTGAGCGAAGACTTGACATGATTCCACGAACGCCCAAACATAGGGAGGGTAATCGCTATGATAACCTGCCATGCAGAAAGTAGCAAAAACAGCACAAAGTAGAGAGAAGAAAGAAAATAAACTAACTAATAAAAAAAATATTTACAAAAATAAAGACTCGACACACTACTCTACGACTCAAACCCTAAGACTCAAATTACAAATAAGTCCAATTAAACAAATAAGATCAGTCAAAGCTAATAACGCAATCGCCTAAGTGTCCCCGGCAGCGGCGCCAAAAACTTGATGTACTGAATTATGGTCTATAAAAACCTAACCTAAATTTAACCTAATCTAGACACCCTAGTTTTAAATTTATAAACTAAGACTCTCTAAATGCTAGACCACTGACAGACAAGTGTACCTATCGTACGTAGTAAAGCCTAATGAAGTCTGAGTATCGAACCCAGGAGACACTAGCGACGCTACACTAGACTCTGACTCAACTAATTACTTAACTGGTTTATTTGATTTGATTAGATTTTGGGGTTTTAACTAATTAAACTAAAGGAATTAACTAAGACGAACTAGACTACCTAGACGCAGACTGGTGGCTACTAAGGTGAAATCAAGGATGAGAAAGTACTACCTAGGTTTGGAATCCTATCTGTGATTCTCGGTTCTCTCTCGGCAATGGTAACTATGATGGAACCAAGTTCTAATAATACGACACTCTAAGACTAAAGATAAGTTGAATCTCCTCCCGGTCTCATCAACTTCTCCTAAGGTCCTAAAGGTCAAATAAAGCTCACTGGTATGGGTTGGATCACCTCCCGGTCTCTCCAACAATACTAAAGTACCCAAAGACTAGATCTCCTCTCGGTCTCACTAATCACAATACACCCTAGAGTGCATGGGGTAACCTAAAAACACTTGACAAGACTTAGGAAAACAAATAATGCTAGGGAACTTAGACAGATCTCCTCCCGGTCTCACTGCACCTAAATACCTAGCACCAAAGACAATCCCAACTATCGATCTCCTTCTGGTCTCAAGAATAGGTAGAACACTAAACTCCTCTAAATTATCAAACAACGTTCCTATAGAATACGTGCACCATAAACCATAAACTAGTTACGAACACAAAGTAGGTAACCTAACATGCATCTATTCATGAAAGACATTCACAACGATACAGAGGAACAATGGTAAGATAATAAATTAGAATAAAGTATGCACACACATCTAGTCAAAAATATTTAGATCTCTTACTTTAATATTTATCCATCAAAAAATTACCAAAAACCGACAAATTACCAATTGAAACGAATAATCATCACAAACCCGGGTAGAAAAATAACTAGCCAAGAATCATAGTCAAGAAAAAGAAACAAGTCTTCTTGAATAACAAATAAGTCATGGTATCAAGTTTAAAAAAAACACAAAGTTATTAAAACTGAACACAAATTATTTGCA
>JARYGA010027461.1:0-38285 GCA_030545235.1 Helianthus tuberosus
TCAACCCTGATGACTATTTAGAGGCAGCAGCAGTGGGTTTTAACCCACTGGGACCGGAAGACCACTTTTCGGGTGGCAACCCGATGGATGTCGACGAGGATACTGATCCTGTCATGCCACCCTCTGGAACACCGAACCACCCCATCGAGATTTCTGATGGGTCACCATTCATGGGGTCGCCTTACAACGGTCCCGATAGTTATGAGGAGATGTTCAAACAGTATGACTGGGTATTTACCCCCAGTTATCATAACTCTCCTCTGCACCAGTCGCATCACTCTCCTCTTCACCAATCTTACCATAACTCCCCTCTGCACCAGTCATACCACAACTCTCCTTTGCACCTGCCTCACCACTCTCCCCTTCACCAGCCACAGCAGCAGCAGAATCCTTCCGAGGATTCTCGACTTGTAGCGGTCACTCCGCCAGTAGCAGCACCTCCACTTCAGCCTCCCTCGCCTCCGAGGCGAAGGAGAACTACCTTGCGGATTTCCGCACGAGGGGGAATACGCATCAGTACCCCTCCACTTTCGAGTGGCAGCCGGTACTCACCGGTTCATGAAGAACCAGAGATGGGTGAATCTTCAAACCCCATCTCTGAAGTAGCAACGGCGCCAGTCGCGCCACAGCCACAGCCACAGCCACAGCCTCAGCCACCATTCGGATTTGGTGAACCAATCCCCGCTTACACTAATGTTGCAGCATTCAACCCCTTCGAGCAGCAGATTCACACGGGGTACAACTATATGGAGGATCCATACTGGATAGCGGCAAACTCCAACACCTTCCATCAAGAAGCTCCCTACGGAGGTCCCTGGGCTACGGGACCCTCGACTTATGGATATCCATCATATGGGTACCAGCAACCGCAGCCTTCTCAACCTCCTTATTATCAACCGCAGCCTCCTCAACCCCCGTTTTATCAACAGCCACCCCAGGCGCCGGCGATGTCACCGCCGCAATTTCAAGAGATTCTTCAGGAGATACATGGGGTGAGGGACGAAATGCAGGAAGAGTTGCAGCAGGATAGGAGACATAACCGGGGGATGTTTCAGAAGGTGGTAGATTTGCTTAAGGGGAAGAAAAAGAAGGATCGTTGAATCCTTTGTTTGTTAGTTATTTTAGTGTGGTACTCATGTCCCTGCGTGGACATTTATTTATTTCGGTACTCTACCCCTGCGAGGGTATTTCCTTCTGTCTGCCCCTGCGTGGGCATATCTTTTTATTTAACCCCTGCGTGGGTTTGTTGTTTTGTTATTTGGCCCCTGCGTGGGCATATGATTTATGTAAAAGACCCGTTTAGGGCAATTTGTACTGATTTAATTTTTATTGAAATGGTTAATCTAAGATTTTCATCTTTAAATTATGTGCATAAACATTGTGTATGAATAAATGAAAAATAACATTAAATATTTTGATTTACCATTTTAATAATATAATAAGGATCTTAAAAGGTAAAACCTATCTGTTATGTTGTCATAAATCTAGCCAATATGGTGAAACCTGTTTAAAAAGATTCAAATCTCTGTTAACATCTGTGAACATGTTAACATTCTTGGCTGATGTGATCCGAAAAATCACACACGCCACCCTTTTTATAAAATATCCAAATTTTAATATTTCTATATATAATTGGATGTGACATAATACCTACGGGTTATAATTAATGTCATATAAAAACAAAAAAGCAGCTGTAGTTTATAAACTCCCTGCCAAGAAAAAAGATTGACTTGTCTTATTTAATCAAGCCTTAATCCTACAAGATCTAAATTTGTAATTTAGAAAGTTGTCTACGTGACTAGGCTTATTATGCCAATATTTTATTTCGTTCTAAAAAGGATTATTAAGTAAAAATCCTGAATGAATTTTTTTTTTTAAAAATTAACTAATATGGCTTTTGTTTACCATGGTTAATAAATCGTCAAGAACGATAATACTATTTAGACTTCTAAATAGACCTTGTCCTTATTTTTGTGTAGCAATTAAGACTACATGACTAAGTCCGAAGAGATAAACAGTCATCCAGTGGAAAACCCGGACAATACTAAAATATTAGTAACGGGTGTAGAATTGAAAGCACTAGTGAACGAGGCAGTTATTGAAGCGCTAAACAGACAGTATAGCGAATCAAACGGGACCCGAAGTAGGACCCGAACCGCATCACGCTCCAAGCCAAGAACACATTCGGAGGGTCATAGCAAACCGCCCTCTCAGAAGGAGGTACCTAAGAAAGATAAGCCAAAGAAGGATGATGAGGATCATCACTCCTCTAACCAAAACAGTGTCCCGATAAAGAAGATCAAGCAGAAACATGAATCGCACAGTAAGTCTTGCACTTAAAAATACTTCGTCTCATGTAAACCCAGAGACTTTACTGGGGAGAAAGGAGCGGTCGACTGCATGACCTGGTTAGACGAAATGGATACAGTCGTAGATATCAGCGGGTGTGCTGATCGGGATGTAGTGAAGTACATGTCCCAATCGTTCAAAGGGGACGCACTAGCGTGGTGGAAATCTCTCTTGCAAGCTACCGGAAAGGCCACACTTTACAGTATGTCATGGGATCAGTTCGTAGCCCTTATTAAAGAGAATTTTTGCCCACAACATGAAGTTGAAAGGATCGAGTCAGACTTCGTATCGTTGGTGATGAAGAATCTAGACTGTCAGGCATACCTCACCACCTTCAATACTCTATCTCGATTGGTTCCATATTTGGTAACCCCAGAGCCGAAAAGGATTGCCCGTTTCATTGGGGGTTTGGCCCCTGAGATTAAAGCGAGTGTTAAGGCATTGAGGCCTACAACTTTCAGATCAGTAGCTGATCTATCTCTCTCTCTCACCCAGGACGTAGTCAGGTTGAGGGCACTTAAGAGCTCAGAAGAGAATAAGAGAAAGCGTGAAGACGATACCTCACGGAGATCGGAGAAGAGACACCGAGGAAATAACGACCACAGGAAAGGGTCAGGATCTAAGAGAGATGGGCAACAGTCGGGGGATAAACCCAAATGCAAAACTTGCAAGAAAAACCACTTTGGGAAATGTCGTTTTGAGTCGAAGTCGCAGTCCCACACGAGACCCTGTGGAATCTGCAAATCTACTGATCATACGACTTTGAAGTGTAAGGGTCTGAAGGATGCAACATGTTACGGTTGCAACGAGAAAGGGCACATTAAGTCTGATTGCCCAAAGTACGCTAAGAAAGCCGATGATGGAAAGAAGACCAATGCAAGGGTCTTCAGGATGGACGCTAAGGAAGCAGTTCAAGATGACAACGTTATTACAGGTACTTTTCTTGTAAATGATGTTTTTGCTAGAGTCTTGTTTGATTCTGGAGTGGATAAGTCTTTTGTAGATAATAAGTTTTGTGAGTTGTTAAAATTTCCTGTAAAAGCCTTAAGTGTGAAGTATGAGGTGGAGTTAGCTGATGGAACCATAGAAACAGCCTCAACTGTTTTAGATGGATGTGTTATATCCATTAGGAATCATTCTTTTCCTTTGTCCCTACTTCCCTTTAAGCTCGCCGGCTTTGATGTAGTCATACGAATGGATTGGTTATCGCATAACCAAGCCCAAATTGTGTGCAACAGAAAGCAAGTGATAATTAAAACTCCTGCTGGGGAGTCACTTACCATCCAAGGAGATACACAGCATGGATTGCCTGAGCAAGTGTCCATGCTCAAGGCATCCAGATGTATGCAGAAAGGTTGTGTCATTTATATGGCGCAAGTTACTATAGACGAGCCAAAGCCTAAGATTGAAGATATCCCTATCATTTCGGAATATCCTGAAGTTTTTCCCGAAGAACTACCTGGTTTACCACCAGATAGGCAAGTGGAATTCCGGATTGACATCATCCCTGGTGCTGCACCAATAGCGAGAGCACCTTATAGGTTAGCACCAATGGAGATGAAGGAATTAAGGACGCAGTTGGATGATCTGTTAGATAAAGGTTTTATTAGACCTAGTTCGTCTCCTTGGGGAGCGCCAATCTTATTTGTCAAGAAGAAGGATGGATCGATGCGTTTGTGCATCGACTACCGTGAGCTTAATAAAGTCACTATCAAGAATAGGTATCCTCTGCCCAGGATCGACGATCTGTTCGATCAATTACAAGGAGCAAGCTATTTTTCTAAGATCGACTTGAGGTCGGGCTATCATCAGTTAAAGGTCAAGGATGAAGATGTACACAAGACAGCGTTTAGGACTCGTTATGGACATTACGAGTTCCTAGTGATGCCTTTCGGGCTCACTAACGCACCAGCCGCATTCATGGATCTCATGAATCGCGTCTGCAAGCCTTATCTGGATAAATTCGTCATAGTCTTTATTGACGACATCCTTATTTACTCGAAGAACAAAGCTGATCACGAGAAACACCTTCGTTGTATTCTCAAACTTCTACATCAAGAGAAACTTTACGCCAAATTTTCGAAGTGCGAATTTTGGCTTCGAGAAGTCCAATTCCTCGGACATGTAGTAAGTGAGCGTGGTATCCAGGTGGATCCCGCTAAGGTAGAAGCTGTTATGAATTGGCAAGAGCCAAAGACGCCTACGGAAATTCGCAGTTTTCTGGGTTTAGCTGGATACTATAGGCGTTTCATCGAAAACTTTTCAAGGATTGCTGCGCCCCTTACCTCATTGACGCGTAAGAAGGTTAAGTTTGATTGGGGCCCTAAGCAGCAAGAGTCCTTCGACATTCTGAAGAAAAAGTTGAGCAATGCACCAGTGCTAACATTGCCCGACGGTATAGAAGAATTTGTGGTGTATTGTGATGCATCACACACTGGTATGGCTGTGTACTCATGCAGAAAGGCAAAGTTATTGCCTACGCCTCAAGACAGCTGAAGATACACGAAAAGAACTACACCACCCACGACTTGGAGCTGGGTGCCGTTGTATTTGCATTAAAGCTATGGAGGCATTATTTATATGGAACCAAGTGTGTGATCTATTCAGATCACAAGAGCCTTCAACATTTGTTTAATCAGAAGGACTTGAACATGCGACAAAGACGATGGATGGAAACTCTAAACGATTATGATTGTGAAATAAAGTACCATCCAGGCAAGGCAAATGTAGTTGCCGACGCCTTGAGCAGAAAAGAAAGGGTAAAGCCGATAAGAATCAATGCCAAGCGCATTGAAATCAAGAATGATTTGAACGAAAGAATATTGGCTGCACAGAGGGAAGCTGTGTTAGAAGCCAACTACCCTGAAGAAAAATTGGGAGTAACTGAAGAACAGTTATCCCATGACAAAGACGGAATGTTAAGATTAAATGGACGAATATGGGTTCCAGTTTTTGGAGGACTTCGAGATGTTATCCTCCAGGAAGCCCACAGTTCCAAATATTCCGTTCATCCTGGAGCTGACAAGATGTATCAGGATTATTGGTTTGAAAAAGTCCATAGCTGCTTATGTGTCTAAATGTTTGACTTGTGCGCAAGTCAAAGCGGAACACCAGAAACCGTCAGGTTTGTTACAACAACCTGAAATTCCCACATGGAAATGGGAGATGGTGACGATGGATTTCATCACCAAGTTGCCAAAAACGAGAAAGGGAAATGACACTATTTGGGTCATAGTAGATAGACTGACGAAGTCAGCACATTTTCTACCCATCAAGGAGACTTATAGCTCCGATATGTTAGCCCAGTTATACGTTGATAAGATTGTAGCTTTGCATGGAATACCTGTGTCTATTATCTCTGATAGAGATACTAGATACACGTCACATTTTTGGAAAAGTTTCCAACAATCTTTGGGCACTCGTTTGAATTTTAGTACGGCTTATCATCCACAGACTGACGGTCAGAGTGAGCGTACTATTCAAACTTTGGAAGACATGCTACGTGCATGTGCGATCGATTTGGGTGGTAGTTGGGATAAGAACCTACCACTAATTGAATTCTCCTACAACAATAGCTACCACACCAGCATAAAAGCTGCGCCTTTTGAGGCCTTATACGATAGAAAGTGTAGATCGCCTATTTGTTGGGCAGAAGTTGGAGATGTCCAACTATCAGGACCAGAAATTGTTTTTGAGACGATGGACAAGATTGTCCAGATTCGCGATCGTTTGAAAGCTGCCAGAGAAAGGCAGAAAAGTTATGCGGATCCACAACGTAAAGATTTTCACTTCGAAGTAGGTGATAAAGTGTTGCTTAAGGTATCACCCTGGAAGGGGGTGATGTGATTTGGTAAGAAAGGCAAGCTAAGCCCGAGATACATAGGACCTTTCGAGATTATCGAACGTGTCGGGTCAGTTGCTTATAAGTTGAACTTGCCTGAAGAACTTAGTGCTATCCATAATGTGTTTCACATCTGTAATTTGAAGAAGTGTTTCGCTGATGAATCACTGGTTATACCATATAAGGATGTACATATCCATGAAAGCTTGAAATTTGTGGAAAAGCCGTTGTCTATTGAAGACCGAAAGGTAAAGAAACTTCGAAGGAAGCACATACCTATTGTTAAGGTCAAATGGGATGCCCGTAGAGGTCCCGAATACACGTGGGAGGTAGAATCCACGAAGAAAGAAAAATACCCTCATTTGTTTCAGTAAATCTCGGGGTCGAGATTTCTTTTAAGGGGGTGAGGATGTAACACCTCGAAAATTTACGTCCAATAATGTACTGACACGTGTCATGGACTTTGAATGTGTGAAAACATACTTTAGAGGGACTAAAGTTGACATACAATGAAACTATGTGATTGTAAGGGTCCAAAGTGTCAACAATGGATAAATAAGTCCTACAATAACCCTACATGGTGTTTATAATCTAAAACGGATAAATCATGGATCATACAAGGCGAAAAATGATAGAAAGTGAGGAATTTCAAACTACAGGGGCTAAACGTGTCAACATGTTGAATTTATACCTCTGAGTGATCTTTTGGCAAACCTGAAGCTTTGTAATGATGAAATATACTCACGAGAATATATGATAAAAATTTCATGAAGTTTCGTGAACGTATGAGAAAGTTATGATTAAAACCGTACTCGAAAGGTTAATTGCGTTATCGTGAATTTCGTGACTTTTCGGGTAAGCGCAAAGTGAACCGAGGACTTCGCCATGTTTATAAAAATCCCAAGGTTCATAAAAATCAGATTTCAAGGGTTTAGAGTGCAAATAAATAGCTTAAACACGTACCAAAAGATCAGGGACTGTTTTGCAAATTGAATGAAACTTACTAAACTGGTCGACCACTCGCACGCGGCCCGCGAGGGGCCTGTCGCGGCCCGCGACCCAGCGCCCAGCGACAAAAGTCGCGACCAGCTGCCAGTTCTGACCTGTTTCGAATTGTTTGCAGCTGTAAACGATTCAGGGAATGCACCAATCGAATTTCATGCATGCTAGGACACTTGTACTCTTCCTACAACACTTACAAACACCTGTATCACCCTCTGATCTGATCATAAATCTGCATAAAAGGCTCTTGTTGTTGCAAACATAAGAACACTTGAACTTTCAAAATTCACAAGACTTCTCCTGGAGCATTTCTGATCGACAAGGCAGCCTCATAGGGATCTCTAAGCTTGTTTAGGACCATTGTAAGTATTCATATCCTTCTCTAATTCATTCTAGCTTAGTGTATTCACCGAAAGTCAAAGTATCGTAATTTAAATTTGACTTTATGATTAAACGAGATTGGCTCTGTCAAATCTCAAATTGAAAGTACCTACATGTCGGTATTTATGAGTATAACAAACCCCTAAAAGGGTATGTTCAGATTCACACTCTAAGCATGCTAATTGTCGAGTCAAAGTTCTTCATAAAAAGTCAACAGAATGTGTTTTTGCAAAAATAAGCTTGATTAACAATGTAGGCTACATGCAACCTGTTTGATCATCAAAATAACTTTGTAATTAATGTAAGAACATGTTTCTTCATGACCAACTCGACAATTTTCTGTATTACACCCGAATCGGAACCGAAAGTCTCATAAATAGACTTCTTCTTTGACTATCGGTTTTGATCCGTACATGCATGTTAAGATCTGCACTAGAGCATATTTTGCACCAACTTTCTTATATGTTTAACCCTCTGGAATTTTACATCTTGGTTCCATGTTTAACCGATTCATATGCATGTTACCGGTTTATGCTTAAATATGACTATTTTGCCCTTTTTACTATAAAACGCGATTTTTGAAAAAAGTGAAAGAGTAGAAACCTTTGTTGCTGATTTATAAATTTGCACCGAAAATTTGACAACAATCCGAGGTCTGGATTGTGAGTTATGCTCAATATCGCAAATAGAACGATTTTATTAATTAAACGGCGTTATGAGCATAACACCTATCAAAACCTAATTTTTGACATCAAAATATATACCTACTGTTGTTATATAATATTTTGGGAATTTTAAGGATTTTTAATAATTTTTAAACTGATTTAATCATAGAGTTTTAGCCTTAAATCGATTATTGTCGGTTTTGCCCTTTTGGGCTATAAAATGAGTTTTATAAATCCTTTTGACCCCAAACCTTTTTCTACTGATTTTATTTGTTAAATATAATACTTTGAGCCTTCTGGAAATATAAAAATATCAGATTTCTTTTACAAACCCGGAAACGGCTCCAAATCGCCTTTTTAAGCGTTTTTAACGCATAGTACGTATTATAACCATATTGAACATATAAGGTTTATACCTACTGATGTTTTTAAGATATTTTTATAAATAACAGAAAGTACAAGTTTATAAACTCAGGTTTCCAATTTTGACATTTTTAGTCCTTGTGAAATTACCAAAATGCCCCTATGGTGCATAGTTTGATTTTAAATGATAAGTTTCATATATGGGTCATACCCTACTGTTATAATATGTTAAATTAAGTATGTTTGCTGTACAAACCAGACCTGTAACTCAGATTTCTAATTTAACTCTTTTACATACTTTAAAATGACCAAAATGCCCTTATGAGGCATGAATTGTGTTTAAATCCGATTTGGGCATAATAGGAATTAACTTACTGATGTTATATCATATTTATAGCATATTATCTCTGGGAACTTGCATATGACTCTTACGGTTACCCGTAACGCCCTTTTCGCGTTCGGTTCGGTTTATGTAACTAGTTTGCATAAATTGACCAAGACGGGTCAAACATTAACATTTTTGTCTCAAAATCCAGAATGTACTTAGTATACCCATATTAAACAAGTATTCCAACTTGTCGGGTCTAAATCACATTCTATCCGGTCTTCGCTTAATCGTGCGTTTAAACCGTTTCGTCCTTTTAAATAACCGGTCTAAGCTTTAGCTTAAATAAAGACCGTTAGAAATCTAATAGGTTATTTATAAACCTTCGTTCCAGATTAGGAGCACCGGTAAAAGCTACCTGCCTTTTTGCTTGTTGAGATAAATACTTACCAAGGTAAATACTTTTAACTTATTTTCCCTATACGGGCTTGGGGTACGGTATATAAAATACCGCTTGGTCTAGCATTAAATTCTTTAATCGAATAGTGGTTAAATTTATTGAGATGCTATGTTTTGATTGTGTGTTTTGTTTGCTTAAAGCCTTTGGGGGGTTAATGACCATGTCCCGGATATCCTCAGCATTATCTTACGAGATGGCCACGACCTGAGCACGGGGTGTAGGCGTACACCTGTCAAGTGTATAACTCAATATTGTGGTGTGTCTATTAATCTTTAACCCGGCACGAACCGGGCTACTGAACGCATAAGTAACATGTAAATCCTTTACAAGATTTTATTGCAATAATTATCCCAAGTTATAAAATATTTTTGTGCCATGAGCATTCAAATCAATTTTCAATCATTTCAAAATGAGTCAGTTAATTTGTATTTACCAGTTTAAACTGACGTATTTTTCCCAAAAGGTTAAGTGCAGGTACTACACGTAATAGGCTGGCTGTCTTCTAGAGCGTCCACAATAAGTCTCGCAAGCTTGGACGACATTAAACTGTTGAACAATATCTTATTTTATTTTGATCCGCCTGTGGATCCGTTTCAACTATCAGTGATATTTATTATTACGCTTTATTAAAGTTGAAATGAATCTATCTTTGCTTCCGCTGTGCACTATTACATTGTGTTGTTTGTCTATGATGATACCAACTACGTCACTATACTCCCCACCGGGCCCATCGGTGACACGTGGAAAATAGGGGTGTGACAGGTTGGTATCAGAGCCAACTCTGAGTGAATTAAACACTAGCCTTTTGTGTTTAATCTCAGTTACACAATTACACAATTGCACAATCCTCGATTCTCGAGAGAGAGAGCGGAAGTGTGTTGTTGAGTTTGAGATGGAAAAGTTATGTTGTGTTATGTTTAGAACTTATAGACAAATTGCAAGAGCATTAACCAATAGTCCATATGTCTACTAGATTTTAAACACACAAGATTATTATAATCTTGCAAGGACAAGGGGTGTCCCCCTTCATGGGGACGGTTGTAAAAGGGGGGGGGGGGGGTAATCCGGTTCAAATCCAACTAAACACCAATTACTAGTTAGTTAAGTTAAGTGTTAACTCGGTTACTAGTGTGTGGTGTGTTATGACGGGTGTTAGGGTATCCAGGGACCCTAACTGGCTCAGAAAAAGATAAACAATGAAAATGACAATATTTTTAGGTTCCGGGTATAGTCCGGTTGTTCGGTTGGATAGTAATCCGTTAAAGTGCTTAACAAAGCTTTAAAGTGTCGTTAATACCCTTTTTAGTGACACAACTCATTTCTGACACTTTGGAAAGTGTCTAGTAATATTTTGCTCATGTTTTGGCACTTTATTAGGTAGCTTAATGCTGAATTATTATGTAAAGTGCTGAATTTTGTGCTTAGAGCACGTTTTAGGCACATCCAGTCATTGTAACTTATTCCTAGAGACGCAGTTCTACAACCCTTGTATCCCTACACTCACCACTAGTGTAGCAAAATATTTCTGGCTCATATGGGCCTTAGAGGCAGTGTCTGCCTGATGCTGGCTCTATCAGCATGTTCAATAGGTTATCCGTTTATAGTGCTACTGTGCTTTTGTGCATCATGTTTGTCACTAAGGTTCAGCATGTAAATAATGTAGTGACAGCAAGTAAAGTATGATGCAAGTAAGTACATGTATCAGTAATCAAGTAGCAGTTCATCAGTAATTTCAAACAAGCACAGTAATTAAGCAGTAATTAATTATTAATTAAGTCGTACGGATACCTGGTTTAGTGAGGGTTGTCACATTCTCCCCCCGTTAGAAAAATTCCGTCCCGAAATTTTAAGTTCTGCTTGTAGATGCAGGGTTCTTAGGAAATAGGTGGGGGTATTTCTCTTTCATCCGGTCCTCAAGCTTCCAAGTGTATTCAGGACCATGTCTGGCTTCCCAACGAACTTTGACGAGCTTGACACTGCTCCGGCGGGTCTTGTTTACTTTACAATCCGTAACCTTAACCGGTTCTTCAACGAAATGGAGCGTGTCGTCTACATGAATCTCGTCGATGGGAATGGCAATGGTATCTTGAGTTGGACTTTTCTTCAGGTTGGATACATGAAATGTATCGTGAACTGAATGGAGTTCAGCAGGTAAGTCCGGCTTGTATGCTACTAGTCCTATTCTTTCCAAAGTTCTGAAAGACCAATGTAGCGCGGATTTAACTTTCCACGCTTTTCGAAGCGTGCCACACCCTTCCAGGGTGAAACTTTCGATAAAACCATTCCTCCCACTTGGAATTCCAAGTGTTTCCGGTTTAGATCCGCATAGGCTTTCTGCCTGTGGCGAGCGGCTTCGATGCGTTTCAGAATCTGTGCAATCTTGTCTGTCGTCTCTTGGACGATTTCGGGACCAGCAAGCTGCCTATCTCCTGCGTCAGCCCAACATAGGGGTGATCGACACTTGCGTCCGTATAGGGCTTCAAATGGCGCGACACCAATACTGGTGTGGTAGCTGTTGTTGTATGAAAATTCGACCAAAGGCAAATGCTTGTCCCAGCTACCGCCCAAATCCATAACACACGCTCTCAGCATGTCTTCCGAAGTCTGTATCGTTCGCTCGCTTTGACCGTCAGTTTGCGGATGAAACGCAGTGCTCAGATTTAATTGTGAGCCAAAAGCTTCTTGGAAGGATTGCCATATCCTTGACACAAACCTTCCGTCTCTATCAGAGACGATTGAGAGAGGTACTCCATGGCGCGTAACGATCTCTCTCATGTAAATTTCTGCCATCTTGCTCGTATTATCCTTCTCTCTGATAGGTAAGAAGTGTGCTGACTTTGTTAATCGATCCACTATTACCCAAATAGTGTCATGGCCTCTCGGCGTTCTTGGCAACTTTGTAATAAAATCCATGGAGATTTGTTCCCGTTTCCACTTGGGAATCTCAGGTTGTTGCAGAAGTCCTGAAGGCTTCTGGTATTCCGCTTTCACCTTAGCGCACATTAGACACCTGCTCACATAAACAGCAACATCGCCTTTCATCCTAGGCCACCAATAGTAATCCTTGAGGTCTTGGTACATCTTATCCGCTCCTGGATGGATAGAGTACCGTGATTTGTGAGCTTCATCGAAAATAACCTTCCTTAAACTACCAAACAGAGGAACCCGAATCCTTTTCTCAAAACATAACGTTCCTTCCTCATTTGGTACCAGTAGCTTCTCCATCCCACGGAGACATTCTTCTTCAAGGTTTCCTTCCTTGAAAGCTTCTTTCTGCGAGGCACGAATGCGCAAGGAAAGATCAGTTCGGATAATCATTTCTAAAGCTCTAACCCTTATGGGCTTGATCCTCTCCTTTCGACTTAGGGCATCGGCGACCACATTCGCCTTCCCTGGATGGTACTTTATCTCGCAGTCGTAATCGTTCAACAACTCAACCCATCGTCTTTCTCTCATATTCGACTCCTTCTGGTTGAATGTGTGTTGTAGGCTCTTGTGATCTGTAAAAACAATTGTACACTTTGTACCATAAAGGTAGTGTCTCCAGATCTTTAATGCAAAAACCACTGCGCCAAGTTCCAAATCATGTGTGGTATAGTGCTTTTCGTGCACTTTCAATTGACGCGATGCGTAGCAATAACCTTTTGGCGTTGCATCAACACACAACCCAATCCTTGACGCGAAGCGTCACAGTATACCACGAAATCATCGGTACTTTCCGGTAGTGCTAAGTTTGGCGCATTGCAGAGCTTATCCTTCAATATCTGGAACGCTTCTTCCTGTCTGATTCCCCAATCAAACTTCTTATCTTTCTGTGTGAGGAGCGTCAATGGTTGAGCGATCTTTGAAAAATTCTCAATGAACCTTCGATAGTAGCCAGCCAAACCCAAGAATTGTCGAATCTCGGTTGGCGTCTTTGGCGTTTCCCAAATCTTAATCGCTTCAATCTTGGTTGGATCCACATGGATTCCATCTCCATTTACCACATGTCCAAGAAATTGGACCTCACGTAGCCAAAATTCGCACTTAGAGAGTTTGGCATACAACTGTTCTTTCTTTAGCAGCTCCAAAATAGCTCTTAGGTATGGCTCATGCTCAGCCTTTGTTCGTGAATAAATCAAGATGTCGTCAATAAACACAATCATGAACTTATCCAAGTGCGGCTTTCAAACTCTATTCATCAAGTCCATAAAGACTGCAGGTGCGTTTGTCAAACCAAACGACATAACAAGGAACTCGTAGTGTCCATAACGATTTCTGAAGGCTGTCTTTGGGATACTCTCCTCTTGTATCCTTAACTGATGGTATCCTGATCGAAGGTCGATCTTTGAATAAAAGCTTGAACCTTGCAGTTGGTCGAATAGATCATCAATCCTTGGCAGAGGGTATCTATTCTTGATCGTCAGCTTGTTCAGCTCCCGGTAGTTGATGTTTATTTGAAAATCATCATCCTTCTTTTTGGCTAGTAGAAATGGGGTTACCCCAAAAGGGAATTTTGGTCTGTTATCTTCCTTCTCTATCCATTGCTAAAACTTCTCTGTCAATCCTTGCATCTCCGAAAATGTAAG
The DNA here is from genome assembly GCA_030545235.1 of Helianthus tuberosus. NCBI lineage: Eukaryota > Viridiplantae > Streptophyta > Magnoliopsida > Asterales > Asteraceae > Helianthus > Helianthus tuberosus. Next base: position 13,955 of record JARYGA010027461.1, read on the forward strand.
TCGCTACGATGCATCGACTATGGGTGCAGTGCCTGGAATTAAATCGACGCGGGATTCGACTAATCGTTGGGGAGGCGATTCCGGCAAGTCTTCGAGGAAGACTTCGGGGTATTCTCCAATCACAGGGATATCTTCGAGTTTTGGTTCTTCGGCTTCTTTTTCCACGACATGAGCCAAGAATGCAACACATCCTGTGTGCGAAAAGTTTTGTGTCTTCTTTGTCTGATAATCCGTAGGAGCGTATCCTGCTCCATGAATCACAATCATTTCCCCGTTCGTCGTCGGGGCGCGGATGACAATCTCCGCCGGGTTGTTCGACAACCAGTCCATCCCAATTATCACATCGAAGCTTCCGTTAGGCTCTGTTCTATCGAGAACTGGGTATCTAGGTTACTTACTACTAGAACAACTATATTTTCTGAAGCTAAAATTTGACAATACTGTCAAATAGAGCATAACATTGACTATTATGAGACGTACCGATATCCACGCTTGGATTCTATCCCTGCTGTTGAGCTTTCATCCACGTGCCTGAGTGTTCTTAGGGCAATACTTCCTGAAATGCCCCACATCACCGCAATTAAAACATGTTTGGCCACAGCCTTGATCGTCACCATCCCTGCCTTGATAGTTGTTGTCGTCGTTATTTCCTCCGCGATTTCCGTTACCATCTTGACCTCTATTTCCATGTTTAGTACCTTGCCGACACGTTTCCTTGATATGTCCCACCTTGCCACAGTTACCACATTTTCCATATCTACACCGCCCGTTATGGTGACGTCGACAGTTGTCGCACTTTGGTAGGATACCCATGTGCTCTTTTCTCTTTTTGGCCTTGTCGTCGCTACTCGACTGGGTACCCTGTTTGAAATTCGCCAACTTCCTCTTGTTGTCCCCAGATGACTCTACATGAGTCTCCTTCTTCTCCTCAGAGGTTGAAAATTTGTTCATCCTGATTGCCTCTTCCGTTAGGGCTACACTTAGATTGATGGCCTCAGTGATTGTTGCAGGCTTTGATGTCGTTACCATGCTCATGATTTGGGGTGCCAATCCCCAAATGAAACGCTCAATCCTCTTAAACTCCGGGTCTACCATGTAAGGAACGATACGCGATAGAACTTGGAACTTCTCCACATACTCGGCTATTTTTGGACCTTCCATCTTCAAGTTCCAGAACTCAGTTTCTACCTTCTGGCTTTCTGTTCTCGAACAGTACTTTTTATGCATTAGCTCTTTCAGCTCGTCCCATGATAGAGCATACGCAGCAGCCTCGCCCATTGTCTGAACCTGAAGTTTCCACCATGACAGAGCCCCATCTCGGAACAGCCCGGAAATGTATGTGACCTGATCTCTTGGGGCGCATTTGCTCGCACGCAAAACAGTGTCCGTCTTCTCAATCCAGCGTACGAAGGCTACGGCACCCCCAGTGCCGTCGAAATGTAGGGGCTGGCAGCCTAAGAAAAGAACTGCTTGTAGGTGCAGCCGTTAGGTGGGTTATTTCCTGAGGTACCTCTGTTGCGCTCGGAGTGATGGGCCTCATATTGTGCGATGACTGCAGCAATGATTCCCTGAAGTTCCGCCTCGTTGGTGGGTATGCGTACATCCCGTCTTGGAGGCATCTTCTAAATGATGATCGTGTGGGTCAGGTCATAGTAAGTAAAGTGTACGTAAGTATACAACAATATCAACACATAACATCTCATGTTATAAATAAATCAATCACATAACATCTCATGTTATAAATCAATCACCCATATTGATAGCCTCTGCAATGGTTGAGGGCTTCGAGGTAGTAACCATGCCCCTGATCTGGGGTGCAAGTCCCCAAATGAATCGTTCCATCCTTTTGAACTCCGGTTTGACTAAGTAGGGGACGACCCTAGACAAGTCGTGAGATTGCTGGATGCATTCAGGAATCTCTGGTCCATCCATTTTCAATTCCGAGACCCTACCTCACGCTTCTGGTTTCCAGCCCTAGAATTGTATTTCTTCTCCATCACTCCTTTGAGCGCGTCCCAGCTCAATGCATTAGCAGTATCTTGTACCAAGGGTCTGAACCTGGAGGTTCCATTATGAGAGTGTGCCATCTAGAAATAACCCCGAGATATAAGTAACACTCTGTTGGGGCGAACAGTTACTCATTCTTAGAATGGAGTCGGTCTTTTCGGACCAACGAACAAATGCCACGACGCCTCCTGTTTCGTCAAGGTCCAAAGACTTGCAGTTCATGGACTGCTTATAGGTGCAGCCAGTTGGGGGGGGGGGTTGTTCCCAGTGGTGCCATTGTTGTGCTTAGAGCGGAGGGCTTTACGTCGTGCAGTTGCCTGTGAGATGCGCTCTTGCGGCTCGGCTTCTGTCCTTGGCAACGTACTGGTGTTTGTGTCACGTCTGGGTGACATTCTCTTCTGTCGAAGTGGTATTGCGGGTTAGACAACGTTTCAGTTGTCTATGAGATACATAGCACCATAAGCCATCACGTAATCACCCAATTTCACACGTAAATATACTCAATGTATGAGTGAGGTAATAGGTTCTGAGCCTTCACATAGGCTTGCCAATTTGGCTTATTCGAGGCTACAACGCCTTGGTCATTCGTGTTTAACTTATTTCCTGCTACATTGGTTTTCACTAGCTTGACTCGCAGAGTCCACCAGGATTTCTGTGCACTACAAGTCGTTATCACGTGGGCCCCCGTAATAATAAATTGTCTTGTACAGTTACCCGAATTTTCGCTCGTCCAAGCAGATGATCAATCAAGGAGCAATAGCAGGTGCATCGTCATGATCAGGGTCATGCTCTAATGCGGGGTCAGGAGCAACGCCTGGCTCAGGGGCCATGGCCGGCTCCAGATCAACAAACTTTATTTCAAAGTTAGCTGGATCAACAAACACAGGGGCTACAGGATCCTCCAAGGGCTGGTCTAAGTGTATGTACTCAATGTCATGGTCTGGATCAAAACCAGGTGGAAGAACAGGATTATCCTTAATATCGTGATCAACTCAAAGCTGTGCGCGAGAACTGGTGCAGCTGATGACGCCATATCGGGGTCGGCGTCGTGTGAGTGATGTTGCTCTCCCGGTGTAAGCAAAGATGCGGACGCCACAGACTCAAATGGGTCTGGGACAGGTGAATGGGCATGAGCCTCTTCTTGCAGGAGCGTCAGCAAGCAGCAGGCTATCACCAACAGCAATAGGGCCTCGCCCTCAAATGGGTCCTCCTCTAATAGATCGTTATCGTCGTCAGAGACCACATCGGGGGGCATATCAACAACGGGAGAAGCGGCAAGGGCACAGGAGCAGCGATCACCGCGAGTGGCAAATTCCCAACAAGATGGCCATCAGCAGGCTCTGCTACGACATCAGGCAGTGCAAAGGGCTGAAAGTCGTCCTCATCTGTGCTGGTCGTATCTGAAATGTACACCTCGTGCTCCGATGAAACTACGTCGCCTGATACTATGGTCGTGGGATCTGTAGTGTCCGACTCTCCAGTATCTGATGAAGGCATGACTTTGTGTAACACAAACACTCATACGTACAGCGATCAATCATATAATCATATAAGCACATTAGTCATCAAGTAAGCAATCAAATAATTCTCCTAGTCCCACTAGCCTCCCAGCCTCCCAGACTGATCTTCCTAGTCCCACTAGCCTCCCAGCCTCCCAGACTGCTCTTCCTAGTCCCACTAGCAAATTCTCCCAGCCTCTCAGACTGCTCTTCCTAGTCCCACTAGCCAATTTTCCCAGCCTCTCAGACTGCTCTTCCTAGTCCCACTAGCCAATTCTCCCAGCCTCTCAGACTGCTCTTCCTAGTCCCACTAGCAAATTCTCCCAGCCTCTCAGACTGCTCTTCCTAGTCCCACTAGCCAACTACCTCGGTTTCCCAGACCGAGCCTCGGCCTCCCAGACCGAGCCTCAACCTCCCAGACTGAGCCTATAAATAATAAATAAAATGTGCTCAACATTTGTTTGTAAAAAGTTTTGGATCTGGACTTAAGTGATATGCAATAAAAATGTTTTCGTGAGAGCCCTAGTGATCATAGTCTAGACTCGAGAAGGAATCCTAGTTCGCTATGATCAGAGCTCTGATACCAAGCTGTCACACCCTGGCTTTGCGGAAGCGTGGTTAATTTGGTGTGACTTCTTAATACCATAGCTTAACCATAACAAAGCTATATGAAATAAAACCGTGCAAGATCATCCATTTAATAAAGTTTTAAAAACCAAATACAACAACATTGTCTTAACAATCACAAACATCAACATGACATAAACACAGTTTAAGGACTGTGACTTGTCCAGGAAAGAGTCACATTCCCCAAACCCGGATGACCTCGTAACTAGTGCAGCGGGAAAACGTGTCATACCGCGCCAGATCCTTTAATTCCCTGAAATACATGTAAGTTGAAAAATCAACAATAATGTTGAGCGAGTTCATGTGTTTAGTATGTGCGCGCGAATAAACCTTTATAATCATTGTAAGTATGAATGTTTTGTAAACTCTGGTATGAAAGCAAATAAGGAAACATATCAGTTAATGTGTAACCACATGGTCCAACCTGCGGGCGCATGGGAGGGGATAGGACAAGGTCACCACATGGTCCAACCTGCGGGCGCATGGGTGGTGTTACGACAAGGTCACCACATGGTCCAACCTGCGGGCGCATGGGTGGTGTTAAGACAAGGTCACCACATGGTCCAACCTGCGGGCGCATGGGTGGTGTTAAGACAAGGTCACCACATGGTCCAACCTTAGGGCGCATGGGTGGGATTTGTTATGCTCAAATAGGCCTATCGCTTGTATCCCTCGATCGTACTACGAGGACTAATGTTCTTAAGGTTTCACCTACCCAATCACATAACCTAACAGTTCCTTCCTTAGCTGACCATACCATGTAAGAAACATTCGTAATCATAGTAACATGTATTTCACCCCCGAAGTTATAAAACTGAAAACAGTTAAGAGAAAAGGGGGGGCATGAACTCACCGTGGTGCGTCTTTACCAAGTATGCCTCCAAATCAAGCAGCTATGTGACGACCTACACGCGCTAACTCTATTAGACGGACGGTCGTGCCTTAGCTTTATGGTTTAAGTTTTTGGGAAATAGTTAGGCAACTATTTCGTGTTTACATTCTGTATATACTTGGTAGTCATTTTCCTTCCCAATGATGGGGGATTTAATACATGTGTGTTCGTATAATTTCGAAATATATTATTAAGTCTCACTTAAAATATATTTTATTTCTATCTCCAAAATATAATATTCTTCTCAAAAATATTATACTTTAATACATGTGATTTTCCCAAAATAATACTTAGTAATATTATTTTTACCCTAAAAATAATATTTACGTAGTTCACAAAATAATCATAAACACTTATACCAGTGATGTTGTGAAAAATATATACTAAATATATATATGTATCACGTTTTATTTTGTGAAATCCCACCTCCGGTATTTTGTAAATATAGTCGTGGCGAAACTTATATTTTTGAAAACACGTCGAAAAGTATTTCTAACACTTATAGTGAAAATAATTATAAGTGTTAGGTTTTTAGAAAATTTTGCCAGAGTTTCCCCTGTAACTGGAGGTGGCCACGCTTTTAAGCGTATCATTTTCTTTTACAAATCAAACCAACCATTTTTATCATTCAATCAAAACAATGTTCAAACCACAACTAGTCAAAATATATATATAAATCGCATAAATTTCATGAACTTGTGATTTATCCAAACTATGAAGTAAATCCCATTACTTTTAGTGGATCTTTATATAAAACAATCCGATTTTGTAAAAACCTCGTTTTTAAAGAAATTCCATCTTTACAACTTCTTGTAAAATTTGACAAAACTAGTTCTTTGTCGAAACTTAGTGTTACACAAGTATTTACACACTTGTGTGTTCTAAAAACCATTCGTGTTAGTGTAAGATCCATCTTTAAAAGTATGTTTTCTCTTGACACGTGATCCTTTGAAAATACCGCTAGTAGATACGTAGATCTACTAGTTTTAAACACCATTTCACAAACAAAATCGCTTTTACACAAGTTCATGATTTATGTGTGGTAGAGTTCATCCTTTAACCCTTGTTACTTCCAAAACAACCTTATGTCATGATCCAAGATCATGACCAATCCGAGTTAAATGACGATCCGAGCTACCACAACATAGATCAGGTCCAAATAACCACACAAATCAAACACTACAAGTTTTACACAACATATGAGCTTTTAACCACCATTTTTAGTGTTTTTAGTAGACTTTTAAGCTTCATCTTGTATGTTCACGAGTTTTAACCGTTACAAATCATATTAACCACTTTAAAATAGTTCAAGAAGGTGATTTAAGCAACTTACTACTAGCTCGAGGCTAGGGAATAATCTAAGCGCAAAACGGGTGGATAAAAGCAATGTAGTGAGGTCCTTCGCCTTCCGATTGCACCAAGGTTCCTTATACGCGATCCTTAACACTTGTAGATACTTGGAATGGCATGAAACAAATTCGAAAATGATGGATGCTCAAGGGGGTGTTTGGCCGTGAGTTCTTGAGAGAGAGAGAGGAAGTGTGTTGTTGAGTTTGAGATGGAAAAGTTATGTTGTGTTATGTTTAGAACTTATAGACAAATTGCAAGAGCATTAACCAATAGACCATATGTCTACTAGATTTTAAACACACAAGATTATTATAATCTTGCAAGGACAAGGGGTGTCCCCCTTCATGGGGACGGTTGTAAAAAAGGGGGGGGGGGGGTAATCCGGTTCAAATCCAACTAAACACCAATTACTAGTTAGTTAAGTTAAGTGTTAACTCGGTTACTAGTGTGTGGTGTGTTATGACGGGTGTTAGGGTATCCAGGGACCCTAACTGGCTCAGAAAAAGATAAACAATGAAAATGACAATATTTTTAGGTTTCGGGTATAGTCCGGTTGTTCGGTTGGATAGTAATCCGTTAAAGTGCTTAACAAAGCTTTAAAGTGTCGTTAATACCCTTTTTAGTGACACAACTCATTTCTGACACTTTGGAAAGTGTCTAGTAATATTTTGCTCATGTTTTGGCACTTTATTAGGTAGCTTAATGCTGAATTATTATGTAAAGTGCTGAATTTTGTGCTTAGAGCACGTTTTAGGCACATCCAGTCATTGTAACTTATTCCTAGAGACACAGTTCTACAACCCTTGTATCCCTACACTCACCACTAGTGTAGCAAAATATTTCTGGCTCATACGGGCCTTAGAGGCAGTGTCTGCCTGATGCTGGCTCTATCAGCATGTTCAATAGGTTATCCGTTTATAGTGCTACTGTGCTTTTGTCCATCATGTTTGTCACTAAGGTTCAGCATGTAAATAATGTAGTGCCAGCAAGTAAAGTATGATGCAAGTAAGTACATGTATCAGTAATCAAGTAGCAGTTCATCAGTAATTTCAAACAAGCACAGTAATTAAGCAGTAATTAATTATTAATTAAGTCGTACGGATACCTGGTTTAGTGAGGGTTGTCACAAATGTTATATCATGACAATAAGCTCAAGTGAAAGATATTATAACCATACATAGCTAGCAAAACATATAAATGCACCTATGCATTTAACGATGGTACTTCTAGATTGAGAATCTCTACTTTGATAGGAGATGATAATAGACATTTCTTATAACAAATGACTTAACAACCTTTAACATACATTAAGGTTCAACTATGCCCATACTAAAATATCCAAACATCATCTTCTAGATGTACTTAGGGGATTAGTAAAATATAATTATATATATACTCGAATTGCAGTTCGAGTAATAATTAGACCGTGCCAAGGTCATTCAAAAATTCTCCCTCTAAAAGCTCGACAATTTCTCTCGACGATGCCTAGACATCATCACTGTAAACTGCGACTATAGTGAACTTTTAAAAGTAGAATGTTCATAGAACATGGCTAATTTAATCATACTTCTATCCCTCTTTATGCGAATATCTCGAGTTGTACAAGACTCGTTTCGACTATTTAGTCCATACGTATTTTGTCAACTTCATATAATACGTTCTTGAGGTTTTGACATCATTAATGCTTCTAGCATTATCAATTCATGAGGGAATTCTTTCCATCTTATCCAAATATGCATGTGATTTCACTCTTTAGAAGTTTTGCTACATAAATTTGTCCATTTAACACATAGATATATATATATATATATATATATATGTATCATATACAAAAATGTCATGAACACTTCCTTTTATTTTCAAAATCCATATTGTACCATGCATGTACACTATTTATTGAGATATCACAATCACTAGGTACAACTTTCTATGTACGTTTCTTGGTGGACAAGTATTACATCATTAAGATGTGTTAATTAACATTTTAAGCACTCAGTTGCTTTAGAAACTCATCAGGAGTTCCGATTATATCCAACATGTAAAATAATCATAACCTATTCAAATCAGAATATGTATAGAATGATCACATTGTTCTCGAGAACTTATTTTAAATGACTTACATAATTTAATCCTTCGGGACTTTCATGTAAACTCTCAGTATCAAGTGATACATAACATTCATAAGACGAATATCAATTCTCTCTTTATATTACCAGACTAATAAAATATTGGAAAGTCAATGCATCCACCACTGGAGAATACGTTTCCACATAATCAATCATAGGTCTTTGTGAAAATTCTTATGCCACCAATTTTGACTTATATCACTTAATTTGATTTTCACATGATTTGCGTAAAAGACACATTTGTATCCAACATATTTTACAACTTCAGTTATATGGACTGTTGGTCCAGAAACTTTCCATTTCATTAGAGAACTAAACTCTGCCTTATTTGCGTCTTTCTATTTTGGCCAATTATTTCTTAATATTTATTCATAGGCAGATCTTAAATCTTGATCCTCATCGTTTAATCATTTTAAGCGCTACATTATATACAAAAGTATAACGGCGTCGATTTTTATTTCGATTCCATACATATCTTAGACATGATACAACTTATCGAGATCTCTTTATTTTCAGGTACCTGAGGTTCTTCTTGAGCCATCATGTCTATTGTCTCTTTAGGAGATCTTATTAGTATAACCTCGACTTGACCATCTTAATTACTTGCTCCAGTTTTCAAGGAATTTTATTATTGGAATTAACTAGTCTACCACACTTTAGGCGTGCAATAGAATCATTACAAAAATACGTAGTTGTCCTCTTGGGACACAAATATAAATGGAGCACAAGTAGTTGATTATGTGACTTACTTAGTCGCTCTATTTAGTTCAGTGAACTTGTCTGGTAATTTGATCTTTAATTTTGGTAAATGAATTATACTTTAAACTTCTAGTTCATAGTTTATAGTCTGAGGATCAAGATGACATGATAATTCATTTCACTTTTCACTTTCCAACTGCTTGTTATCTCCCCCTAATGTTGGGAACATTCATTCATTAAAGTGAAATCCAATGAGCCATAAACAAATTTCTCACTAATGGCTTTAAGTATTTAATCATAGACGATTATTTATACCCAACATATTCTCAAACTTTGTAGAAGTCCCATCTTTGTGCGGTGTGGTGGATGAGTTTCAATATATGTCGCACAACCAAAATCTCTATTATCCCAAAAATTTTGTAGAAGTCCCTCTCATGATCATCTTTCCTCTTTTATTATAAAATGTATATTTTATTATATTATATGATGGTACTATATATTTACTCTTGTATTATATGTTGGTATGATAAGAATTATCCCATTCTCTATTTCTTTCTCTACGTGATCTATGTTCTCATGTTTGTCGTGTATATTGGTTGTTAATAGACCGTTATTTTATAACACTTTATTCGCACGAATGCTTTTAAAGTTGGATCATGTTATCGTAAGTCAAAGTGACCATCGTTATATCTTTATATCAGTTTTTTACATCGATCTACAAGGAACCTGCAATCCATCAGTGTTACACAAACAAGTTTTGTTTGAAAATCTCACATGAACAAAGATCAAGGTATGATTCGATTTCCTTTTCTTCTCCAATTTTCTATCAATGCTAACTTATTTGCTTTGGTATGAAAATCTGAATATGAGATTGTGGAAGATTACCTCGAACCATATTTTTCTTGAAAGCTGTTACATGTGAATGTGGTACTAATTTTAATATATATATCGTAGATGTTTCGACTCTTGAATTATAATTCTTTTGGTATATTGTTTGAAGCACATTATCACTAGTCCACTTTCTTACTATTTTTCTTTTGGAATTTATTTGAATTTAGTAATAGTAATATAACTTAAATTCAATCAAATGCAACTTACGAGGGTGAATGAAATATTATTAATTGCAAAATTGAATTGAAAAGTATTAATTGTGATATTATTTCTCATTAACCTCATTACAAAACGTTATTCATTTGAATTTATGTTTCTTTATTCTTTTTAATTATTACTTAATTAGTTGAATTAAGAAAAAGGTTTATTAAAACTTATAATAAGTTAAGTTTACATTTATTATTATTATTATTATTATTATTATTATTATTATTATTATTATTATTATTATTATTATTATTATTATTATAGAAGTATAGCAACGGTAGTGGTCTTATTATGAAGTTATCTCATGTTATTTTTATTCATAATTAATATTATTAGTATTATCGTAATTAAAAGTTCAATATAAGTAGAAGTGTAAATGTATAACAACGCAATTGTTTAATGTGTACGTATATAAAAAGCACAATTGTTTTATTGTTTAATTGTTTAATTGTTTTATTATCGGAAGATTATTATGTGCCACATTATAATAATATGATGTAAATTTATGTTATCATGTAGAAATTGCATAATTTACATTGGTCGATGTTACCACATACATACTAATGCTTTAACTTCATAATCTTTTTTTTATTAATTACATGAGAATTTAAAGATTTGAAATGTTTGTATGAAAAATGTATATTGTATGATATCCATCATTTGGTTATGAATTCTTAAGATTGCAAGATTTGCTATCGCTTATTATTTATTTTATTACAGTTAAAGATTATATAATTTTATAGGCAAGAAATTAGAAGTTAAACAAATAAAATTAATATTTTAATGGTCTTATGAATCTTCAGACTGGATAAAAAAATAATAAAAATCTTTTGACTGGATAAAGAAAATAAAAAAAAATCAGTATTGAAGTGATCGGGTTACTATGGCTAAATGAAAAATGTGTATGATTTATCATTCAGTATTATATGTTTTTAGGAAACTGATTTTTATTTCATATATGATTGTGTACATAGTTATATTATATTATGATTGAATGCATGATGTATGTAATATAGGTTTATTATAATAGTCATGTGTTCCTTTTTCTGAGTACAATTCATATAGAGAAATGCTTCTTATATGATTCATATACTCGTTGACACTATATGATTAAAAACTTTATATTTGTTTAGTAATCTATGTAATGTATCATAGAGTTATGCAGTTAAGACATTATCATAAGAAAAGATGTAACGTGGATATATTACATTAAACCTTTTAATAGCGTTTTTAGTATATTCTTCATATTTAACCATGATTAGTAAGGAAAATAAAAAAAAATGTATATTTTATTATATTGTATTTGATGAGACATCTTTGGTTGTGCGACAAATATTGAAATATACATTTTTTATAAAATATACATTTTTATAAAATTACAGGAACCAATATTTTTTTATCATACCAACAATCTATGAGAAAAGAGGAAATAAAATTAAAACAATTAAGCGTTTTCATACCAGATCAAAAATTTTGTCTTTTATCTCTTTCGCCAACGTTGATACAACATGGTGTCTTGTGTCGATACAATCCAACTTCAAAAGCAATTCGTGTTGATAACGTGTTTTGTAACAACTAGCCTATTAACATTATAGAGATAAGAAAGAGAGATTGGGGAAAATAGATATCTTATTGATATTGAGTATATCATATCAAATACATAGGACCTCTATATATAGGCCATATTATTAATACAAGAGTAAATAAAGAGACATGAGTTAAGAACGTGGAGAGTCACCATAAATAATTTGTTCATAACAAATTTTTATTATTAAAATTAATTGGTGTTATAACTTTTGTTATTTATTTTTAGGATTGTTTTGTATAATTTATTAAAGTTAGTTTTCAAACTTTATTTAAGGTGCACATGATCGTTTAGTGGGTGACTATTTTGCTAAAAACTGTGTGTACACTGACGAACAATTTCGGCATCGGTTTCGAATGAGTAGCCAATTGTTCGTACGTATTGCCAATGATTTGGCTAATTATGATGAGTTTTTCACATTACGCTACGATGCTAGAGGGAGAAGGGGTTTTACTACGTTTTTTTCTTATAAAATGAGGAAAATATTGCTCACCAACATATTTGTTGACCCAAAAATATATTTTTTCTAATGTGATGCAGGTAACCAAGGTTGATGATCAACAGATGAGGATACGTAACATGGGTCTTAGGAAAATAAATTGAAATCTTGTGTTATGTTTTATTTTTGAACAATGTATGAACAATTGAAATCTTTTGATTAAAAGTATTCATGATGAAAGTTGTTCTTCCATTGTTTGTGTTATAAAGTTTTCTTTATTTTTGCTGCAATTATTCATCTGTTTATCTCCTTTCATCTTACATTTCTTAAAACAAACACAAAAAATTAAACTCAGATCCTAACACCGCAGCATATTGTTCATCTTATTATCATCTTTCATCATTCATCTTTAAAACAAACACAAACAATTAAACTCAGATCCTAACATGTACGAACAAACTCTATGATCTCAGGTTGAGGGGGAGTTGTAATTCATGCTTACGTGAATCGTTTGTGTATTCAATCATTCAACAAAAGGTCTTTGTGTATTCAATCGTTTGTAATCCATGCTTACATGAAAGCATATCTTCCATTGTTTGGTACAATATCTATATACCTATCTATACTTTTTATTAAAATGTATTATGCATGGTTTTCTAAAAACCACCCGTGTTTGCACACGGGTTTTACTACTAGTTATATATTATGTGACAAATTAAATGGTTGTACTTTAAATATTAATACAATGGTTAATTGTCATGGGATATGGACAATCATCATGCCTCGTACCAAACCGCTGTGGGTCGGGGTGTCACACCATATGAAAATATGATCCGAATGGCATTGATGAGAATGTTGAGCGGGTAGACGAGGAGCAACAAGACTCAAATTTGTGGGCGTTACGCAATAAATATGTGCATGGAAACCTATGTGCGATTTAGTCAACTATATCTGGAATAACTTCCTAACTTTCGTGTCGATCCTGTTGATGACGAGTAGTGGTGTTCGTAGGTTTAGGCAATATTTATTTTATGATTTAGTATGTAATTTTATATTATAATTTGTGTTTATTTATTTTTTGTGTAATTTTCTAGAACTTTTATGCAATTTTCAATTTTCTTAAAAAATATTCGTATTTATTATAAATAAAATACATTAAATGAATAAAAAAAGTGATTTATAAATAGAATACATTAAATAAAAAATTTTAAAAAATTAAAAAAAGGGAAGGGGGACCACACCCCATGTTGGGGGGGGATGCTGAGGTGGAAAGGAGAGAGATGTGGTGCTGAGGTGGACTTACGGGAAGAGGGAACCGTACCCCAAAGCCTTATAACTACTATTTGAGCTCGCGTTTGCGGTGGGGTCGTAGGAGGATGCTGGTGATGGTGTATTTTTTTATCTGGTATATCGATATATTATTATTAGACCATTTAGGCATTAATATAAACTAAACTAAAAATAAGCAAGCAACACGGTTAAGTAAACATATCTAGAGTTAAAAGTTAGCTTTAACTATCATAGGATGAATAAATTTGTTACATGGTGTATTAAAGAGTTAATATAGACCATGGAAGCGTTAATCTTTGTGGTGTTGTGGCGGGGACGTTGTTCACGGCATTGTTGTTTAGGCGAGAGATATTCCACCGGCGTGGAGGGCTAACACGAGTCGACGTGGAACTTGGTTATTGGTGGCTTCAAACTAGTTGTTCAACGGCTAGCTTGACCTTTAAAAAAACTATATATACTAACATATTTCACACCATTTTTTAAAAACTACACACTAAATCATCCATTTATCTCTTCCCAACTACCTATTCTCTCCCATTTTTTACAAAATTTTTAAAAAATGGAAGACTCAAATTCTTCACCTTCATCTTCTTCGTCGTCGTCTGGGCTTGACGATTTAATTTTATTCTCGTCAGATGATGAGGAACCGGCACTCATAATTTCAGCACTTCAAAAGGTGGTTTAAACTGTAATGGAAGACGAAGGTTGCTCCTTTGAACCTAAGAGGAGAAAATACATAGTAGGTGACCGAGTCACCGCACATGAGTTATTGGTAAGTGGTTATTTTTTCACCAAACCCTACTTATGATGATAGTGCTTTTAGGCGTCGATTTCGTATGAGCCGTGAATTATTTCTTAGAATATCAAATGATTTATCAAGAAAATATGAAATTTTTTCGATAAAGAAAGGATGTGCGTGGTCGTCTAAGATTTAGCACATTGCAAAAAGTCACGACCGCGCTTAAACAATTGGCTTATGGGACGACTTCGACATTATGGATGGATATATAAAAATGTCGGAACGGGTGACGAGGGAAAGTCTATATTATTTTTGTGAGTGTGTCATTGAACAATATTTAAAAAAATATTCCAGAAAACCGACATTTGGTGACATACAACAACTTTTGGAGGCTCATGAAGAGTGACATGGTTTCCTGGGATGATCGATTGTTTAGATTGTATGAAATGGGAGTGGGAAATTTGTCCAACATCGTGAGTTGGGCAACACTGTAGTGGATTTCATAAAAAAACCGGCTATGATGCTTGAAGCGGTTGCATCTCAAGAGCTTTGGATTTAGCATGCATTCTTTGGTATGCCTGCCAGAAATAGCGATTGAAATATTCTTAATCAATCACCCCTTTCAATGACCATACGAACAATGTTGGACCGAAAGGTTCTTTTCATGTTAACGGTGCTGAGTATGAATACGGTTATTATCTAACTGATTGTATTTACCCGGATTAGGCCGTGTTTGAAAAATCATTTACACGGAAAACAACGTTAGACGAAAAGAGACGTGAGTTTAATGGGGCTCAAATGGCAGCACGAAAAGACATCGAACGAGCATTTGGTGTTTTGCAGTCAAGATGGCATATTTTGAAGGTGCCGTGTAGAATTATGGAAAAACCAAGAATTTGAAATGTGATGTATGCGTGTATTATTTTGCATAACATGATTTGAAGTTTTTGTAATTTTTTTGAGTTTATGTAATTTTTTATTTTTAAGTTTATGTAACTTAAATATTATGTGGTTTTTAGAATTTACGTTTTTTATTCAATTAATATTAATTTTCTTAAATTAAATTTAATTGATTTTATATAATTTTTAGAGTAAATTACTTTTTGAGTCCTTGTGTTTTAGTGGTTTTAACCATTTGAATCCAAAATCAAAAAGTTAACGGCTTGAGTCCTGTAGGTCCCTTTAATCCTATGGATCTTGATATAATTGTCTATCTAATCTAGAGTGTGGAATGAGTTAATAGCCAAAATGGTCCTCGAGGTTTGCTCACTTTTGCTACTTTAGTCCAAAATCCAAATTTTTTAAATCTGGGTCCCTGAGGTTTGCATTTTGTTTTCATTTTAGTCCAAATTTCAAAAAAGTCTAATTTTGTTATATTTCTTACTGAATTTTGTCTTCTTCCTCATTTCTCATAAGGGCAAAATTGTCATTATACATTATTATAAACTGATTTATATTAATAAAAATGAAAAAAAAACCTCAAACAACTATAAAAACCCTAATCAATTCTGTCTTTCACTCTCACCTTCCCCCATCATCTTCTCCCTCAGACCTGCATCAACATGACAAAAAAATAACACATTGAACCATTCGTTATTTTTTTCTAAACCATTTCACCTTATCCTTTTAATAAAAAAATAAACCAAAACTCATTTACCAGGACATTACATAGAAGATAAGACGAACTTATCAGCACCACATTTAATATAACCTTGCGTACAAATAATATCTTGTAATTGACATAGAAATTACCGGAGACATTTTAGCCATACCGATTTCTGATCCAATGTTCGAATTCGAACTCAACGAATCAGACGTCTGGAACAACAACGTCTCCATCTCACCGGAGTTACGTAAACCGGTGCCATCTCCACGGATCCCAAAAAGATCTTCGTCTGTTGCTGTAAACCGGAAACCGGTCGGAGGAACTCCGGCGTCGGTGCCGGTGAGTGTGTCGGACTGGTCAAAGATACTAAAAGAGGATTATACAGAGTGGGGGAAGGTGAGAGTGAGGAAGAAGATGATGGGGGAAGGTGAGAGTGAAAGACAGAATTGATTAGGGTTTTTAAAGTTGTTTGAGGCTTTTTTTTCATTTTTATTAATATAAATCAGTTTATAATAACGTATAATGATAATTTTGCCCTTATGAGAAATGAGGAAGAAGACAAAATTCAGTAAGAAATCTGAAAAAATAGACTTTTTTGAAATTTGGACTAAAATGGCCACAAAATGCAAACCTCAGGGACCCAGATTTAAAAAAATTTAGATTTTAGACTAAAGTGGCAAAAGTGAGCAAACCTCAGGACCATTTTGGCTATTAACTCGTGTGGAATCCTCTAGATCAGATTGTTACAGAAAATAGTAGAAACAGAATTCACAATTTAAACAGTCTTCTATTGATTATCCAAACTTGCAGTTTTACAATCAATTCAAGACTCACACAACCTCACAGCCTCTCTCTGTGATCTTGCCTCTAACTCTCAAAAACAAAATCTCTCTCTCTCTCTCTGTCCTTTTTGTTCAGTTTTCTCCAAGACCTCTAAAATCCTAATCACAAAACATGTTTATATACCACATGTCTGTGAACTGGGCTTCCAACTGGGCTAGGTCATTCTCCAAGCCCATTACAACAATTCACTCCCTAACCAATATGCTAAGCCCATTACAAAATATCCAAAGACTAAATAATCAAACTATTAATCTGTTATCACAGAATATGCACCAACAAGTCCCTTCGCTCATTTTATAACGTTTGAGTCCAATTTTTAACACTTGTACTTTTGATTTTGGACTCAAGTGATTAAAACCACTAAAACACAGAGACTCAAAACGTTGTAAAATAAGCGGCTAGCGACTCAAAGCGTTAAACTTTTTGATTTTGGACTCAAAAAGTAATTTACTTAATTTTTAAATAGAAAATAATAATATTAAATATGTGCCACGTCTTTTCCCACACCTTCTTTAGAAAATAATAATATTAAATAACGCCCCTTCCCACACCTTCTTTTTTCACCACGCCACTTTTCTAACGCGTTCTTACGTGTCGTCCACATGTCACATAAGCCCATTTTTCAAACTTCTCCACACCGTGTGGTCTTAAACTACGGGGTGTGGGGCGTGGGTTGGGGTGGCGGAATGCATTTAACGCTGGCTAGACCACACTCGGCTAGTGTTGGCCAGGGCGTTGCCCCGCTGGTGTGGGGATTGAGCCTGGCGTGGGGCGGGGGGCTGGGGTGACTTGGATGACTTTGATTGGCTGGCTTTGACTGGCTAATATTTGATGACCGTTGGGCTAGCCGTTGGCCAACGTTGCCTAGCCACGCCCCTTCCACCCCCCACTTTTTTGGGTATGGACTGGTGGAACCCACACCTGCCACGTGTCGAGCAATGCCCCAACCTAATCCCCTCACACTCCATAGTCCTAGAATTTGTTAATATAAGAATAGGTAAAGGCACATTTCGGTTTTATAAAAAAAACCTCGATCGGTTATTAACAGTGGCGGAGTTTGACCAAAAGTTTCGAGGGGGCGTAAAGTGATGGGACCCAAATTTTTATTCCTATCGTTATGTTTTGGGTCAGGTCGGGTTGGTTATTCGATTCAAGTTAGGTCAAATAATAATAGTTCCAAATAAAACAAAGTGTATATTTACCAAACTACCCATCATTTATATACAAAGTTTATAAATATTTAGGATATACAATTTAGGAAAAATAATCGGGGGGCGATCCTATATAATTTTAAAATTTTCGGACGAAAAATCAGAACTTATACACTTCTAACCGAAACATTGGGGTGGGCGGGTGCACCCCCAACACCCACAATACTTCGCCACTAGTTATTAACCGAAGTGCTTTTTTTCAACTTTGGTCAACACCGGTTTTAAAAAAAACCATGTTGGGAAGGTGAAAAACCTTAATCTATAGTGACCGGTTAAAGACCACCGGCTAAAAAAACCGATTTTCTTTTATTTTTCTTAATCCGGAAAAACTAAAAAGAACGTCAAACATATAAAATAAGAGTTAATTTAACGTATAAAGGGCTTATCGTACAAAACATACGAAATGCATGAAAAAAAAAAAACCGCATTGACATTTTCGTAATTATTTGCTTGTATGGTAATTATCAAAATACTCTACACATAATCTTGTTGGGTAATTTTGTTCTTGTAGGGTAATTCTGTAAAATGTGCTTGCAGGGTAATTATCAAAATTATTATACAAATGTATCAAAATTACTCTACTAGTTTATCAAACAACATACAATTCAAAATTACCCTACAAGATCAAAATTAGCTTACAAGATCATTTGTAGAGTAATTATGATACTCTACAAAATTACCCTACAAAGATCAAAATTACACTACAAAATTACCCTACAATATCAAAATTACCCTACAAGATCATTTGTATAGTAATTTTGATAATTACGAAAATGTCGCCGCTTTTTTCAGCAATTCCTTCAGTTCGTATGTTTTGTACGTTAAAGGTATTTGTATTTGATCTTTTCTCTGTATAATAAACTCAATAAAATTATGTTTTTATTTATTTTTAAAATCTAACAATTAACAATACATTGATCCGAAAATATGATTTTAAATCTTTGAATACGTTTTTTATGTATATAATCATTGTTGTCTTCATTAATTGAACTATTTTCGCTATTGTGAGTTGGGACTAGTTGAGCGTTCTGATTCATCGTACACAATTTCTTTATCGGAAAGTGGAAATGGCCGTCCTTTTGATACTTTGTAATCGTATATTTGTGTAACTTATAACTTTTTCATTGTCTCGTATTATGGTTTTTCTAGCTGTTAACAGTAGTTCTTTTGTATGGGATCATAATATTGATGGTCTAAGAATTGTTTTGAGTCTGTATAGTTCTTATTCTTGTTATATGGATATAAAGGATTATGGTTTGCCATAATAAAGCTTGGATTTAATATTTTTTGCAGTTCCTCAAACCCCTCCTGAGACCCTTCGGCAAACATATTCAAAACTTGAATTATGGATAACTAATGAAGAAAAAAGGTATAGTATTTACTTCTGCAACAAAGCTGGGTTTCATGGGTATGTTGATCAGTTCTGTTTAAACATGATGGAAAACTTAAAACACATACCTGTTATTGCATTCAAAGCAGTGGAGAATCCAGTCAGAGATCCAGCCATTGAGTTCGACATAGTTGTCAGGATGATCCGGTTCCTCCTTAGGGTGTAAAGTGATGATGGTGATGAAACCGAAACTAGGGATGATTTCGGTTAAGGAGAGAGAGGGACGAAATTGTGATGTTATGTTGTTAGGTTGTGTGTCTAACCTTTTACCTCTCTAATAATCTCCTTATATATACACCCAAGAGGAAACCTAATTAGTTAATAAGGGTAATATGGTCCATCAACAATTACCAACTAATTATTAATAGGTTATTAATATATTTTGATCTATATTATATAAATGATAATGATGGCTACTAGATTAAATATAAATAAATATTTAATCTTACATTCTCCCACTTAGCCGAATAATCATTTATCATGAGCATTAGATAAGTCTGATCAGAAGTTAATACTCATTTTAGCCTTAAACAAGTACTATAGCAGAGAAATACAGCCGTTGAATCATTATGCGACTCAGGACCCCCATTAGTCATACTATAGCCTTAATTTAAAACCTAACAGTTATGATCAAAATATGTAAGCCCTTTAACGTTTGATTTGTATTTATAGTTGTCTATATGTCATTACACCGGCAGAACATATGTAAGAGACATACAAAATCAAACTGATGAGGAAAATTAATTAATAGTTAGTCATTCATAGTACGATATGCAGTTGTACATGGTCATCAATTAAAACCCGTCTCTTTTATGAGCACTCTTAATAAGACTTATGGGTAATAGACCTTTAGTTATAGGATCCTTAAGCATATCACGAATGCATTCGATACAAAGATTTAGTTTCCTCAATTCGTTCATAAACGAATAATTAATTGCGTATCGAAAACTAATGCAGCACCTCTCGAACTGTTACTGTTCAAGGAGACATGGTAGCTGACTTTATCACAACAAGTCTTCAATATATTAATTATATGGAGTTAATAAAGTCATGAGTCCACTGATAAATTTCCAACAACATTTAGTGACTATATTATGTCGGTATAACTTAGGTTGTTGATATCAGTCCATTATGACTCCTCCATGAGATAGGTTTTGTCTGCTGACATAAAGATATACCCAAAAATTACATTTTGTCATCTTTGAATATTACAAAGTTAGAGTAATAAACCGGTTTGAGTTCTCACTTCTTCTTTAAATTATAGCCTCTCGTTTCTTTTAAAGATATTGTAATACTCTATTAAATGCTTCACATTAATCTAGACATATCTAGTGTGCTGCAATGTGAGTAATATCTAAACGAGTATAGACTTGAACTTACATAAGGCTTCTAATTAATGAAGCATAAATAAATAATCTCGTTTATCCTATTATCCTCTAAATGAGAGCATTAATGTTTGTTACATCTGTAAGGACCAATTTAATGTTAAACTTATGGAACGGAAGTAATGTCCCATTTGGTCTATCTCAACATGTTATGATATCTATTATGTAAGAGATATCTCTGAGATCTATTATATCAAAGTTTGTGACAACAATACTTTGACTTATGTAACATATACTTGTGATCTATATAGAAAAGTGTATCTTAGTTGCTCCCACTCATTTTGAGGTAGGTACATTAATCCACTTGATTCTTGATGAAAATAATTACGTTAAGATTTCATCACATTTTGATGTTTGCATTAACCCATAGATGGATTTTATTGGCTTACAAATAAAGTGTTCTCTAACCTTAAGTTTAGAACTTTCAGGTTGTTTTATGAACATGTAAATATGTCAGCCAGTTGTTAGGGAAAGTTGTTTTAATGTTTATCTAATGTAGCTCAAAACTATTATAAGCTACTAGAACAATGATGATCCTAAAAGAAATCTTTTGTTAGATATGTAATAAAGATTCTTTAATAATTTATCTCTTCCTGAGTACAACCTTTGACAATCAATCATGCTTCTTTGTGTCTTAACGTTTATATCAGGATTTGGTTTAGTTATGAACACTCTTAGATTATTCAATCAAATCCCAAACGTTATGCGAACACATAAAATCAGTTTTACTAGAAAACTGTTTTATTCCATTAAGAAGATTGATTGACACTAATGGCTTAATTTGAAGGGATACGATCAGTAAACTTTTCCAAAATCCATTTCAACTCCAAATTAGGGAGGTTATGTAATCATCAAACTTAGTAGGTTTTAAACCTAGATGACCTCCTGAGTTGATTATAGGGTTAGTTAGAAGTTTCAGTTTTATGGATTAGCTCTTGATTAGGTTGCTATCATTTTTAAGTTTGTAAGAGTTGGTGCAGTATGGTGTACAAGAGGTGTAATCGGAGTTAAATTCGGAGTGAAATTTAAGGACACTCTTCCCCCCACCTCTTGTATTCCTTGCAAGTCATGATAAGGACTTTGACTGCTCCCACTGACCTTGAAAATCTTTAGGAACTCAACATGCTTAGGGTCAATATATAACGACCAACAAATTCTAATAGAGACTTTAAATAAAACAAACATTTTAGGTTTAGAAATTAGAGTGGATGAGATATATGTAGAAGAAAATTATAGTGAGTAAAATTATGGGTACTAAGAATAAGACAGACGAAATGATCATAAAATTAATTAAGGATCATTAATATAAGGATCATTATGTGAAGAGATTGTGATATATCTATTACTAACATCAAAATAATAGATTTAGTAAAATTCTACTTAAACAAAGACAAATCAGCTTTGGCCAGAAGTGTAATCATTTAAGTATGTGTGCAAGCTTTGGCCAGAAATGAGACAATCACTTTAGTTATGCACTTGTCAAGCATGCTAAACATAAATGAATTAAATCAGCTTTGGCCAGAATTAAGACATTTCACGTTTGTAATGCATACTCAACATAGCTTTTTATAATACTTGAACAATAAATAGATGTATTAAATCAGCTTTGGCCAGAAATGATACATCAGAAGCTCATTCAAGTTAAGCTAGTTTGGTTTTGTAAAACATTATTTGATCCTTATTAATTAATTAAGTATAAACAAAAAAATTTTAGGCCACATTAAACAGCATAAAAAATAATGAGGTTTCGAGTTGGGCCTCGACAAAGTTATGAGATCTCGAGTCGCAACCTTAGTCTCGAGTCGTAATCATGGTCTTGATTAGTATGTTTTATGAGATCTCGAGTCCGTACTGAGATCTCGAGTCGTAGTCTGATGGTCTCGAATCCTCTGTTAACAACTGTTTATTGTGATAATAACTGAAACTCGAAATTTAAGGGATTGTGGGATAATGTTTCCTGTTTTAATGCTGAACTAAACTTATCAAAGATTTCGAAAATAATAACTGATTATCTCTTTAACAGTTTTCGAAAATTTTAGTAGATAAAATTCAGATCAAAAACAGTAAAAACACCCACTAATCCAAAATTATATTCCAAATCTTATGGAATTTTCGAGATTTCTTAGAACATTATGATGAACCCTAAAAAATTAAAACACAATTCTGGGTTCCGAAATATGAAATTTTAGACTTTTAGTAAACAGATTTCGGATATTATCTTTCCCATTACGATTTCGAGTCAATTTATCAAACATATTTTCCGAAAACAGTTATTTCGGCTCATGAAACTCGAAAACAGTTTTGACTTTTATAAACTTTCAAGAAATTATGTTTTCCAGATTATGATCCCAGAATGATGGATACGAAAATAGAACTGATTTATCAACATATGCTCTGATACCACATGTTGATCAGTTCTGTTTAAACATGATGTAAAACATAAAACACATACCTGTTATTGCATTCAAAGCAGTGGAGAATCCAGTCAGAGATCCAGCCATTGAGTTCGACATAGTTGTCAGGATGATCCGGTTCCTCCTTAGGGTGTAAAGTGATGATGGTGATGAAACCGAAACTAGGGATGATTTCGGTTAAGGAGAGAGAGGGACGAAATTGTGATGTTATGTTGTTAGGTTGTGTGTCTAACCTTTTACCTCTCTAATAATCTCCTTATATATACACCCAAGAGGAAACCTAATTAGTTAATAAGGGTAATATGGTCCATCAACAATTACCAACTAATTATTAATAGGTTATTAATATATTTTGATCTATATTATATAAATGATAATGATGGCTACTAGATTAAATATAAATAAATATTTAATCTTACAGGGTAATAATTGTAGAAGGACAACAGTGGATTTATGGGTAATCAGTAGTTGCCAAATCTGATTAAATTAGGTGGGAAGAACCATAGATTCCCGAAGTTATCGGTTTCCTAAACAAAGTGCAAAAGGTCATGCAAAACAATTTCGCCACTTCGAGAAATCAAAGTTTTGTTTTCGGTAGAATCGGTTTGCTATTCAAAATGGGGATGTCGCACAACTTGTTTCTCAGTTACCTGTCATTCTTATAAATTTTCCATAATTCGATGAATCCGTAATTCTTTTTTGATTGTTTAATGAAATGGGTAAATTGATATTTTAACTAGTTAGTTTGTAACAACATATATGATATTTTAAGTTTTAGTTAGGTGGGGAAGGTTCATTGGGAACACTAAAAAAGTGAGGAACAGCGGGGAACCGGCTCAAACGAACTCCGATTGGACTCATTCCAGCGGTGTTGGAACCGGCTCGTCGAACCCTAACTAAGATCTCTTAACCCTAAATCCTAACTCCTAAACTCTAAACCCTAAAGCTAAAAAATAAGGCTAAAACCTAAGCTAAACTGTAAAATCTAAACTATAAACCCTAAAAGCTAAATCCTAAAGGCTAATCCTAAATCTAAACCCTAAAGCTAAACCCTAAACCATAAAGCTAAACTCTAAACCCTAAGGCTAAACCCTAAAGCTGAACCCTAAAAGCCAAACCCTAATATATTTA
>JARYGA010027462.1:0-45510 GCA_030545235.1 Helianthus tuberosus
GCTAAATATGATACAGGCAATCTGTTATGGTCATCTTACATATATACCTTGACACATAAGAGAGATATGAAACAACTAGTTACATGTCTATTAAAGGATATACATAAGAGGCATCCATCAACTTTTGTAAGAAGAAAAGGTTAACGAAACTAAACAGAAGAGAAAAACGGATATTTTGTCACCAATTATGTTTCACACACATAGAAGCACTTAAATGAATTCAAACATCACAATACAAGAAAAGAAACATATACACCAAACCCTTGATCTATATAAATTAATAATTCTAAAAAATAGCTAGATTGCGAGCAAACCTGGAATGGAGTGTGACCAAGTGAGTCACGTAGAGGCCTAACATTTGAAAGTGGATGTTCTGGAGGCAGCTCACAAACAATTTGATTTAATAGCTGCATAATTAAATAAAATAACATAATGATTTTAGCACATTCCTTTTTGTTAAAATGATATTAAAACATTATCATCTCATCGAAAGGATATACGAACCGTTCAAAAACACTTTTATTGAAAAGAAGGCGTATATTGAAAGCAATTGACAAAAGTAGAGGAATTGAAAAGAAGGCGTATATTGAAAGCAATTGACAAAAGTAGAGGAATATACCTCAGCTTGCCGACCAGCATGAAGCCTGACACCAGTTGCATCATACATTACCTGTTAATTATCAAAGTAACCGACTGATGTAAAAAGTTATGTTATCGATAAATGAACAAATGTCAAGGCCAAGCTAATTTACGACACCGCCCCTCTCGAATCGAGCCGACTATTTAAATTAAATCAAGTTGCCTGCTAATTTTTCAGATCCTATCAACTTTCTCTTCCATTATTCTAATTTGTTACAGACATGTGGTGGTTCTAGCTGAACATTTTAAGTGTCACGCTAGGTTTGGTAGAGATGGAGCCTACATATATGATCTTACAAAATTTCCCATAAAAATATAAATCAATTCGAAACAATAGTAAAAATCTCTAATAAACAGCAAGAAAAACAAAGAATGAAATTCAGGTGTTGTAAGTACTTACGACACACGCCAAAACTACTGCAATGGCAAATGATGATGAGCTAATGCCCTCTTGTAAACCTATGCATGCAGCGAGAGATGTAACTGTTGCTGAATGTGATGATGGCATGCCCCCTGAGCTAAGCATCCTTCTGGTATCCCATTTCTTCTCTTTATACCTACATATTCAAAGCAACAAACTAAATTTTCAAAAAAAAAATATATATAGTTACTATACGAAAACCACAATCAAAATAAAAACAACAGAGGTCCTACAACAAAACAAGCATATTTCAAAACATCGTAAAGGTCTCGACATATACCAATAATTCAACCCTTTTCGCAGGGCCAAATAGTACAGAATTCCTATGTTGTCGAAAGCTCAAGGCGCATTGATACATACCCAGTACCAAACAGCCCGGAACTCGACCCAAATCCAAGCCCAGTACCTGACCAAGCTGCTGATTTCATCATCATCATACTCAGTAAATCCCACCAATAGCAAAGCAAAGGTAGGGTCTGAGGAGGGTAAGATGTAGACAGCCTTACCTCTACCCCGTAGGAATAGAGAGGCTGCTTCCAGTGAGACCCCCCGGCTCGATAGTAGTTTTGCATCAAGCCTTGGACATAAGGCACATAACACTCAGCAATCGAGACAAAGACCGATTAGTGCATGTACCCTTTTGTCTTTCAGCTATCAACGCCACCACATGATGCATGATTAACCATCCTCAGCTTTTAACGTTATTTTCAAGAAAATAGCGGGATAAACCTAGTGGGAACAGTTTCACATAGGTTTTCAAGAATAGAGTAGTAACTGCTGTTAGTGGGAGTATTAGTAGGAGTCTTTGTTAATTTTGGTACATGTTTTATGTTATCAAATTAGGGTTCTTACCTTAGAATTGGAGATCAAGCCTATCTCGAATGTGGCTAATTGTAATCGTTATTTCATCAATCAAAGCTTTCTATTTTCTGACTCTATCACGAACTCAAGGCACAAAGGTGAAAGGCCTCGCCCGAAGCCTAGTCGCAAAGCGCAAAAAAAGCGAGGGCTTTTTTAAATAAGGTGCAATAATAAAAATAATAAATATATACATGTATAGGGTAAGGTTATTGTAAAAAAGACCAAAAGTGTGAGAAAGGTAAGAAAGAATCTCAGCCATTAGATCTAAATTAATTGAAAAGGGTAAACAAGTAATTTTATCATTAATTCAATTAATTAAAAACTTCCCATAACCGCCACCTTAATTATAGGAAGTATATAACACCATTCAGCAAGTATATAACACCATTAAGTAAGTATATAACACCATTCAGCAATTATATAACACAATTCAGCATTCAGCAAGTATATAACACCATTCAGTAAGTATATAACACCATTCAGCAAGTATATAACACCATTCAGTAAGTATATAACACCATTCAGCAAGTATATAGCACCATTCAGCATTCAGCAAGTATATAACACCATTCAGCAAGTATATAACACCATTCAGTAACTATATAAACCATTCAGCAAGTATATAACACCATTCAGCAAGTATATAACACCATTCATTGACTAAACATCTGATCGAAACATATTTTTTTCTCTATATAAGTATAGCAATATGGTACTCATATTAAAGATAAAAAAACGTTCATTATTATGGTGTAATTTTTTTTTTTTTAAAAGTTACGTATAAAAAGTTATTGACGTTTAAAAAAGACGGGGGGAAGTTACATGTGCATTACCTAATTTCTAGTGGGTTTAAAAGACTATATTGCCCCTAGATATTTCAAATCAGGCCAAATTAATGAAAATATTTTACAATTTGGTCCCTATTGATCTCAACCATTAGATCAAAAGATCTAATAGCTGAGATTCTTTCTTACCTTTCTCACACTTTAGGCCTTTTTTACAGGATCCTCTACCTACATGTATATATATATAGAGAGAGAGAGAGAAAGCGTATTGTACAATTGGCCATAAAGTACGAGCGTACGCGATGTGAATTCCGCACGTTATAACTTATAACACCCATAACGAAACCCCGCATGTTGTAAAAAACACAAAACCCACATGTTGTAAAAAAACGGATCCGCATGTTGTTAAAAAACAATTCCGCATGTGTTGTAACAAACAAATACAATAAAAGTGAAAAACAATTAAAAGATGCAATGAAATTTAGGGTTTTAGTGAAATACAATGTTATTTTATAAAGCCCACTAAATGTATAAATCCCAATAGCAAAAAAAGACCAACAAAAGCCCAGCAAATAAAATAAAAAGTCTAACAAATTAAGAAAACCCTTTTAGGGTATCGGCCAAAAAGAGACGGGAGCGCCGCTCCATCTGGTGTGCAGAAGAGAAGAAAGAAGAAACATGTTAGCAACATAATAGGTACGTTACTCCTCTTAATCTTCTTCATTGCGCCTCTCTCGTTTAAAGCCATCGCCTCTGTGTGACTGCGCCTCCTCAAGGCGCTCGCCCGAACTCCGCTTTTACAAAAAAGACGCAAAACCTCGCCTAGGACACCACGAGGCGCATTCTCTGCACTGCGCAGCGCTTTTGACAACATGGCAGAATTCACAGGGAGAATAAAGCTACTCAACTAACTACTTATGGGCATGTGTTGCGAGTCATGAGAGGTGAAATAAAGTACAAACTAAATGTGCATTTGCGTTTCTTCTCTTTTATTTTCTTCATTTGGTTAGTTAGAAAACAACAGTCAAGTCCATTGTGGTATATTCAGTTTGAAGGGTAAGCCGGTAGTAAGGCATGAGAATTCTACAAAAGGAAACAATTCTCTCTTCTTCTTTTTCACCGAATGTCCCGGTATCATCAACTTATTAAGTAAACTCCAATTTGGATCATTTTGCAATTTTAATGTCCCCAACTCACAATAGAACGCTAAACTAGAAAGGACTTACCACACAGCAAGACATAGAAATGATAGGAGTGAAACCCCGAATCACCGGTTCAAATAAAGAGTAAAATAAAAGATAGATCTACGGTTCATTTTGGATACAGATACACCACACCACCAAAACCAACAGTAGGGCTGCGAATCGCTCCCGAAGATACAGAAATCACCACTCTGGTTACAAATTCGAGTCAAAGAACACCACTCAATATGCCCCAATTGAGCAAGCATAGACACAATCAATTTAACTCAAAATCCATTAATCCATTGAGATTAACCAACCAAAGAGAATTCTTTTAGTCAAAACACACTAACTTCTTCATTGATATAAATACAAATACATATAGGAAAGAAAGAAACTACCACTAACTTGCACCCTAGAAATATGGAATAATCGATATATACTAAAGTACTACCTACAAAGCAAGATATACAATTAAAAAAAGCTTGGAAAACAACTGCATTAACATGAAATAAAAAAGTGGGAATAACTTGATGGTGGTAACAAAGTGGGTATCTTTTTAATCTACATGGAATTATATTTTTTAACCTTATTCAAGGAGCTCCAACAACCCATTTCGAATGACCTGAATATTGTTGCTAGCCCGTTGCTATCACTCTACCAATTACAATTGCTAAACTAACAGCAAAAGCCAAATCAGACCATAAACTTTTCATTATGCTCAGACTAAGCAACCATTAATACAACACTTTCATAATTATAACGAAAACCTATATATAATCCTTGCTTTGTCATCTACTCTAATCACATTGTTTTCCCCCATGAGTCACAATATAAACCAAACATTATTCTACTTAAAGGCAATTCATTCTAACATAACCTAAAAACTCCAAAACTTCAATTTAGAAGTCCAACAGATCCGAAACCCTAACAATCGCCCAGCTTCACCAACAACATGATTCCATCATAAACACACAAACATATGGTCTACCAATTACATTGCTAAACTATGAGCAAAAGCCAAATCAGACAACCAACTTTTTATTATGCTCAGACCGCTCAACCATTAAACATCACTTCCATATACACAACCAAAACAAAGATATGATCCTTTGCTTTGTCATCTACTCTAATCACATTGTTTTCCACCATGATTCACAATATAAACCACAATATTATTCTAATTAACCTAATTCATTCTAACACAGCCTAAAAACTCCAAAACTTCAATTTAGAAGTTCAACAGATCCGAAAGCCAAACAACCGCCCAATTTAACAGCCTACTTTCCAATAAAGGAGTTACCACACAACTAGATGGTCAACCAATTACATTGCTAAACTAAGAGCAAATACCAAATCAGACCATAAACTTTTCATTATGCTTTGTTATACAGTCTAAACACATATTCACATTGTTTTCCACCATGAATCAGAGTATAAATCACACATTATTTTAGTTAAGCCAATTCATTCCAACAAAACCTAAAAACCACAAAACATCAATTTAAAAGTTCAACAGATCCGAAACCCTAACAAACGCCCAATTTAACAGCAATAACAACATAATTTCAACGGAAACACACAAACAGATTCAAACTGGAACTAAGTTACAACATACCAATGTTGAACTTCTACTCTAATCACATTGTTTTCCACCATGAATCACAATATAAACAACACATTATTATTCTACTTAACCTAATCCATTCTAACAAAACCTAAAAACTCCAAAACTTCAATTTAAACATTCAACATAACCGAAACCCTAACAAACGCCCAATTTACCATAATAATTTTATGAGAATCACACAAAAAAGTTCGCACCAAAACCTACAAACAAACTCCAAAACATACCAGTGAGTAAACAAACACTTTGAATCACAGCATAGAGTACACATTATTCTACTAACAAAACCTACAAACAAACTCCAAAACATCAATTTACAAGTTCTAACAGATCCAAAACCCTAACAAACGCCCAATTTAACAACAACAACAACAACATGATTACATCATAAACACACAAACAGATTCGCACTAAAACAGACATTAACATACCAGTGAGTAAACACTTTGAGAAATTGAGCGATGAAGAGCGACAAAAAAGCAGAAAGAAGCGGAAGATTCGACGGTAAAACGGAGGATTCCGATGAGTACGAACGAAGACTTGAAGTTGCATCAGCCGCTGTAATCACCTCGTCCATTACAATAACGAAATGGAAATCGAAATCGCAATTGAAATTGATGTTTAATCGTGTAGATCTTGTTCCTGAACCCTAATTCATCAACGGCACCAACTGTTTGCAGGTAATGAAGTTATAAGAAGATTTATATAGGTTTAGTGAAGTATGATTAGACAAATTGTACGGCCGGAGTTGTGATCGGTTGAAATTTTGGCCGTTTTTCGCCGATGACGGTGGTCGTCGGCGACGGAGCGATGAGCGATTGGTGGTTGTTGACGGTAACAGCTGCTCTTTGTTATTTATGATATTATAAAATGCAGATAGGCCGTCATTAGGTTGGAGGGTGTGGGGGCGTCACACCCGCCAACTCAGCAACTATAACGCCTCGGGACGCTATACTATACGATCACACCGTCCGAATTAAAGGGGGTGCTATAGGAGGGGCTCCATCATGGTAAAGATTGAGAAGAGGTGCTATAGAGGGGTCCACTTGATTTAAACCAATGAAATCTTTTGTTTTTTTTTTAATTTTGTTTAATAGAGGGCTCCATCTACACCAAGCAAATTAAAGGAGGCTACATGGCTGAGGTGGATCCTAGGTGATGCTGACGTGACATAATAAAGCACCTAGGGGGCTCCAACCACACCCTCCAGCCTTATCCTTTGTTTTGTGGACAATTTTTCTTTCTTTCTTTTTTTTTTTTTTTTAAATGTCAAATTTGTTGCATAATCACTCATTCATATTTATCTTCACTACGCAATAATCTCTATACGCTAACTTAAAAGGAAATTCAATAAATCTAAGAAAAAACGCAGACTAATAAAATGGAAAATTTGTTGTCATGTTTATATATATATAGGGGACCGCTAAAATGAGAACCACCTCGAGTTGTAAGAACCGTGAGAACTACACCGTACGGGGCGAGGTGGACCAATTTTTTTTTTCATAAACGTAGATGCGTGTATTATAAACACATTTGAAAAAAAATTCAAAAAAAAATGTTGTATGTGTAGTTTTGAGCACCACAAGTTTGTGTTTACGGGTACCGTAAATCATACCGGAAAATTTACGGTACCCGTAAACACAAACTTGTGGTGCTCAAAACTACACACACGACATTTTTTTTTTAATTTTTTTTTTACAAATGTGTTTATAATACACGCATCTACGTTTATGAAAAAAAAAATTGGTCTACCTCGCCCCGGATCAAAAAGTTCTCACGGTTCTTACAACTCGAGGTGGTTCTTATTTTAGCGCAATTTTATATATATATTTTGGAAGTGTAGAATACAAATCTCATAATCATACATTACGTACACGATGCCCACAGTCGTACACATGTCCCTAATTCATTTTTCTTACATAAGGGTATATCAGACAATCCATTCAATCGGCATGGGGCAAATTAGACTATTCCTTAAGCGGATAATGAGAAGTTCGTTGCACCACTATCCCGGTAATTTGAATCGTATCAGTTTCAAATTTTCATAATTCTTAAAACAATACATTGCGGTTTTCGTTTTTATGCGTTTAGGGTTTAATCGATTGTTGTTTTCAATGGATCCACAGAGCAGTACCGGACGGAACACTGATGTTGAGTTTTAAGATGTTGAATTCGTCAGTGATCACGTTCAATTGGTTGCTAATCATAGAGTTACGATTGAGGAAGTCAGAAATCCTAATTCTGCAAATGCAAGTGGTGTCAATGAGTGTTCCAATAGTAAGTTTGTTAATTCAGATGTTTAAATGTTCAATGTCAGTTGTTTTTGTATAATCGGTGTAATGATTTTTGTATGATTGTAATTGAGTGGAAGGTTTTCAATGTTAATAGAGGGTAATTGATATGGAATCAAAGTGTTTTCACTTTGCATGTTATGAGTTTAACAATTCGCATGTCATGAAAAGGCATAAATGTTGGTTTCGCATGTTATGATATCATAAATCGCATGTATAAAACATGGAATCAAAATGTCAAGTTTGCATGTTATGAGTCCAACAATTCACGCGTTCATAACATGCTGGTTTCACATAGAATGATACCATAAATCGCATGTAGTTTTCATTATATATATGTAACACCCATCTTAATTTTTCATATGAATTTACTACTAAATACACCTTTTGTTTAGGAAAAACAGGGATTTACAAAAGTTTTCCGTTAAGTTTAAAGTTCCTACATGATTAAAGTACATAGGATTTTCATCCTTACTAATTTAAAACATACATAATGTGACATCAAGAGTTACATGTCCCATTTTGAACTAAAACAAAACATATTCTTGCGGAAGCTTCAAAAGTGATGTGTTCGGTTCTTGTTATTTGCTTGATCACCATCCGGAATGTCACCTACTTCACCTATTCATCAAAACCAACTTAGAAGTTAGTTTTGACAACATATAATAAGTATAATCAAATTCCAATATCGAATAAATGAAAACAGAATAAAAATTTAAAACTTTGATCTCTCGCGCCACGCGAGAGATTCACTTAAGTCTTTCGCGGGCCGCGAGCGGCCCCGCGTGTCGCGCCAGATTGACGTTTCCACGTCGCTTGCCGCGGGGGAGACCCTTTTTCCAGCGGGTTCGCATTCTGGACCTGCATATCTGCACAACTCCAATTTTTTTTATAATTACCAACTTCAAATGGCCATAACTTTTTATCTACAAGTCCGTTTTAGGTGAATCTTTTTCCTACGCGTTTGTAATAAAAATACGCATCAATTTATCCTATTTCCAACATATGAAGCCTGAATTATAAATGAATAGTTTATAATTTCTTGTTTCATTTATTCGACCCATTTGTTTTATACTTTGCAAAACATGTTAATCATTCATTTTTCACTTCTAAGTGTACATACCCATTTCCCGAGCTCGTGAACTTCAGCGTATTATTACCATTCCATGGTTTTACGCTTTCATAACTCTCAATTGTAGAGTGACGTTCACGTCACTTTAATATTACCAATTTACCCTTGTTTTGACCCGTTTGGTCATTTAATGGAAACCTCCATTTTTATCATCATACTAACTTAATTCCAACACACATTTTGACTCAATGCCATGCCTAACGAACTTCGTCATTTCGGAATTTTACCAATTTCACTATTAGACTAATTCAAGTTAACTAACTATATTCAATATACAAAAATGATGTAACGGAACCAAGTTACATACTTGCATAATTCGTCAACATTGGTTTCTAACCATAATTACTCATTCCCGGGCTTGTCAACGTTAGCGTATCACATCCCTTCCATGGTTTATGCTTTTATAACTCAAATTTAATGAGTGACGTTTAAGTCACTTCGTACACTACCATTTCGACCATTATTTGACCCATTTGGTTGTCTAATGAAATTCACCATTTTATCAACATACCAAACTTATTACAACTAATATTTTTAACCCGTTTCTTTATCTAGTGAATTACATCACTTTATTTACATTCCAAACATGACTAATTAAACAATATTATCAACCAACATATCTAATTAACTATTTTGACCCGTTTGGTTTGTCGAGTGAACTTCGTCACTTCTATGACATAACAAACTCGCATTTGACACTACAATCTCATTAACATTTCTAAGACTATTGTTTATGCATAATGTAACGAAACCGAAAGTTACGTACCTTTAGTGCTTTTCCTTCAAGCGCGCATCAACTCCGGCTCGTCCGCTTGAGGATTCAATTCCTTTGCCTATAGAGTTCAATCAACGACTTGTTTAGAACTCTTATTATTTCATATAACGCATAATTCACCATAACATTCAAATATGCATTTTTACTCAAAATTTCAACATCTAGTTTTCTTTTAGGCATTTCAACAAACACCTAAAGGGCATAATTTTGCAAAATCATTAACCAAGTTTCATGACTAGTTATTTAGCCAATTTTGAGCATTTTTTCACAAATTCAAATGTCTAGTTTACACATCACACCTAGACTTATTTCATGGAGCTCAAATAACACTAGATTGATAATCATAATTCTAGTGTTCATCATCTTTCTACAAAACCCATTTAACACATAAATGGATGGTTATGGACCTCATATCTATGAACACTAATTCAACAAATTATTGACTAGGGTTTGCTCCTAGACATGATTTCATCCTAATTTCATCCAAACTTCAATCATGCAAGCCAAATTTTCGATTTCATATGTTCACCAAGAATTCAAGATAGAACTAAATAATGAAATTTGGCATACCTTATGATCCCTTCATGGAGGTGATCACTAATTTGAGCTTAGATTTTGATTTGGACTTGATTTGCCCCTTCAATTTGATGAAATTATGTTGATTAGGGTATGAGCTTGAGAGCCCTTCTTGGCTCCTGTGTTTTGTGCGACCAGAACACACACAAAGGTGTGTGTTTTGGTGTTTTTAGTTTTAATTAATAAAAACCCATTTCTCATTTTAACCATTTTAGTCCCTCAACTTTACCCAGGTTTATAAAGGTTACTACATCAAGTTCCTTCATTATTTTAAAACACTTAACTAACTAGGTTGATATTCCTGGTTGTTTAGTGGGTTCCGGGAGTTATAACCCGTTTTATTTTAAGTCACGTTAACTCGGGCTTCTTATAAACTTACTTTTCTCAAAGCTTTTATTCTCCCTTTTAATTAATATTAGGATTATTTGTTTAAATCCTAATATTCACCGGGTTAATTTTTACCACTAACGGTATTTAACCTATTCATTATTATTAACGTGGTTCAATTACCAATCCCGTTTTTGGGGTGTTACAATATAAAACATGTTGGTTTCTCTTTTTATTTAATTTTGTAGATGAAATACTTTATATTCCGGTGGTTGAAGCATCAGCTACACCTGTGGTTGGAACGCAATTTAATTCTATCGAACAAGCATACGTGTTTTACCAAACATATGCTAAGTTAGCTGGTTTTTCTTCCCGTAAAGGTGGTGAAACCCACAGTGGTGGTATAATCAAAACTAAATATTTTGTGTGCTCTAAAGAGGGACATAAGCTATTGGTTATTGACGATGCTTATTCGAAGTCAAGAAAGCCATATAAAACAAGGAATAGAGGAACCATTAGAACTGGGTGCAAAGCTCAACTTATGCTTGGTTCGGTGGATGGGACATCATTTACAGTCAGGAAATTTGTTGATGGTCATAATCATAAGTTTGCATGACCTGAAGATATTCATATGCTACCAGCTTACAGGCAATTGTCAGAAGTCCAAAGGAAATGATATGGGAACTAGGTACTCTAAACCTTGGCCCGGTCAAAGCTTTTCATATAATGAGAAAATGATATGGTGGTTTCAAGAAAGTTGGCGCCACGGTCGATGCTCAAATTAATAGCTATATAGGAGAATATGATGCAGACATGGTGATCAACAGGCTGACTGATAAAAAAGAATATTTAGTTGATTTTTCTTTTGAATATTCAGTTGATGAGGAAAAGCGGTTAACTGGTTTGTTCTGGGCCGATGGGTTATGCAAGCGTAACTTCATGGAGTTCGGGGATGTAATATCGTTTGAAGCTACTTTCAAAACAAACAAGTAAGTGTTACATTAATGTCTTTTTTTTAATATTTTCGCATGTTGTATGATTTCGTAAAATGACAAAATCGCATGTTAATAAACATGAAAGTTAGGAGTTCAATATATCGCACATTATATTGGCAAAATTGCATGTTACAAAAAATATGCTCCAATGCGAATTGTTCGTTTTTTCAATAATTTTTAATTTCTTAGTTTGTAGGTATAAGATGGTGTTTGTACCGTTTACTGGGATAGACAACTGTCACACCCCAACCGATGGCGGAAACATCAGGGCGCGACACTGAGCGAAACAGATTGTCCAGGAGAAATCCATAACAACTAAATTACCAGATATTTAAATATTATGTCCCATACCATAACATACCAAAGTAAATAGTTATTACAGACCGAATATCTCAAAGACAATAACATGTTCCGACAACTCAGATTTTATTAGATTTGTTTCTAGACTCCACCCTAGCTTGATTCCAGCAAGTAACAAGCAAAGCATCCTAAACACCTGTCACATACGTTAAAATAGAGGTCAATACACATAGTGTAAAGGTGAGCATACAAGTTTGCTAGCATATAGTATTAAAAGCGAGTTTATGCGTAACCAGCATGTAACATGTTTGATGCGAAGCAAGTAGGTTATCGACAATGAAATATGCACAGACGTGACTGTGAGTTGTAGAGTGCGCAACACATATCACCACTGTGACACGTGAAGAAATACCCTTAGCAACCCCCGTCCATGACAGGTGCTGAGTCCAAACTATAGTACTATCGTTGCTAAGGTGTCAGGCAACAATCACTGTGTAAACATAACATACAAGCATTCATTGAGTAACACGTATAACATGCAAAAGAGGTTAGCATATAAAAGTGTTTGCGTTGTGTGATCGATGTGATTTGATATAAGTAACGTATGTAACACCCAAAAGTGCTTAAAGCAAAAAGGGATCGAGTATACTCACAGATTGTGTTTAATAAATAAACACTCTCTTGGATTGAAGGGAGCGCTGAGAGATTAGCATGATCAGAACGACAACATAAGCGATAAGCGGCACGTAAAACGATGCGATGTGATTAAGTGTCGAAGTGTCATTCGAACGGATGGCAATCCGATCGGATGGTCATCCGTTCGGATGGCCATTCGGTCGGTGTGCCACTCGTTTGGGATTGATGTGTTTGTATATGATGGCTTTTAAGTTTTCGATGTAGCATTTTGAAAACAGAGAAATATCTCTACCTTTCAGGTCGTCCTGTCGAACGGTCATCCGGTCGGATGGCGATCCGTCCAGTGGAACATTTCTTTAGAAAACAGTCCACAGCAGAATGGTCATTCGACCGGATGGCAATCCAATCGGATGGCCATTCGCTGGTTTAGTGATGCTTGAAAAGTTTAGATGTTGAGGGTCATATGTCGTCCGATCGGATTATCGTTTGATCGGATGGCAATCCAATCGGACGGCAGTCCGTTTGGTGACTTGATCGTTTTGTAAATTTGATAAGTTTGAAAGTTTGCGGCTTGATCGAGACGGTATGACAACGTATTAAACAACGGGAAGCTCCATCAGGCCCAGGTCATCCGATCGAACAGGAATCACCCAAATCCGACCAGTTAACTGTTCCTGATGGTTTGTTTATGTTCAACCAGAATCGGTCATCTCTTTGATAGGAATCAGATCTTGGACCGGCACTTCACTAGGAAGCGAGTAGAAGGCCTGTACGAGCTCCGATTCTATCGGTTTTGAGTGCATTGAGTGTAAAAGAGTTGAAAGAAAGTTATAAACCATCTTTCAATCCTTTTATCCTTGAAAATGTTTAGATCTATGCGAAAATAGTGTTAAATCATGCTGAAATCCTTTAGATCCGAGTTGTTCTTGGCAGAATGAGGCCAAATCTTGAAGTTCATAAGAACCCCCTGATGTGTGCTAAACAGACTATTAAAAATTAACTAAATTAGACTCTCTAAGCTAGACACTAAAAAGCTTTAATTCTAGACTCGACCTAAACCACACAATCGGCAAGTGTACCGATCACTGTAGTATGACCTAAGGAAGTCCGGATATCGAACCACGAGACTCTATTTATCACGTTAACCAGACTCTAATAGACACTGACAGACACAACTTAACTTGTTTAATTGTTTTTTTTTGGGGGGGGGGGGGGTTACAGAAAATCTAAGGAAATCTATTTAAACTAAATATTAAACTAA
Organism: Helianthus tuberosus; assembly: GCA_030545235.1. NCBI lineage: Eukaryota > Viridiplantae > Streptophyta > Magnoliopsida > Asterales > Asteraceae > Helianthus > Helianthus tuberosus. The sequence goes on from JARYGA010027462.1 coordinate 13,808, forward strand.
AACTAAACTAATACGAAGTAAGGCGAAGGATTTTCTTATATGATGAACGAGACCACCTAGATTGGAATTCTGGATTGATTTTAAGAAATACCGATTAAGTTAACTGCATGATTTATGGAACCAAGATCTTATGGTACTAAGCCAATTAAGACACCAACTAAGCCCCTCAACCCTTCTCGAGGTGAAACTTATGGCGCTACCTAGGCTGTTAATCCTACCGGTTATTAGACGTCTTTCCAGTTGTCTAATTATTGTGTAAGTACCCTAATGTTGACCTACTCTTTTCCAATTATAGATCTAGGGTAGTTTAGGTTTCTTAACTTGACTTGATAGACTAATAAACCGACAGGGAAACTAAGGCACGACCTTTTCCAAGGACTGTCTAAAGCAATTCGTCGGGTAAGACCTATCAATAGCCCCGCACCTTCCAGCTATTGGGACTAGTAGAACACTAAAATCTAGCAAATCACTAACAATTACTTCTAGGGTTATTTGCGCAATTTCACCCTAAAGAGTTAAGATTTATTACGTGATATAGACACTCACCAAAATCTAAAACCCTAGCACGACTCTATTATGTGATAAAGACCGTCACCAAGAATCATACGAAGCAATTGAAAATAATAAACCAAATTAAAGTACGCATGCACATCAAATCAATAGACCAAACTTTTTACTAAACACAATCAATCCATAATATTCATGCAATCAAAGAAAAAGGTAAAAACTTTATTCAATCCATTCATCAAAGTCTAGGTGGCTTAAATGTTTAGCCGAGCATGTCAAATAACGAAAACAAATCAAAGATAATCAAACAAGAATTCATTGTAACAAGTTTCAAGAAAGAAAATCAACAAACAAGGAATTGGAAAACCCGAGAAAGTCTTCAATTCTTCGTCCCGAACTCGTACAGATGATTCTAATGCTTCAAAACCTTCAAAACTGCTCAATGAATGCTGCACAATCGCCTATGTTGCTCCTTAATTCGTAATTAGGGTTTAATTGTGACTTCTTGGGATTTTATACGTAACCCTAATGCTTAACGGAGAAAACTCGTAATTTACCACCGTCGCGTCGCGCGACGGGTATCACCCTTTGAGGTCGCGTAGACCGACAGCAGAAAAAGCCATAAATTCTTATTTAATTCATGGCGGGGCGCGACGGTGAAGAGGTCTCCTTGTGGTGCAACGCGACAGCTGAAAATGGACAGACTCCTTCGAAATTCGCCCAGATTCAACTTTTCAAAACTTCAAAAATTTATTCTAACTCCTTTCAACTCGTTCCGGGACTTGGTGTTTCAGCATTTTGGCTCGTTTTCAATCAACTTCCAGCAATATTAAGTACCAAGACCTGGAAAACTCGAATTGATCAATAGTACGCACATTCTAACGAAAACTAAACTAAATATAACGGAAAATTATACAAAATGTACACGAATAAAGGATGTATTTTGCAATACATCAAATATCCCCACACTTACTCTTTTTTCGTCCTCGAAAAAGAATTATGCAACATAATCAGAGATGAATAGTCACTCGGGTCAAAAGCATATTTAAACTTTATTAAAACCAAAGCTTGCGTTAGCCGCGATTGCGAATATATTTGTCCCTTTAAACCCAAATCCGGTCTTAAGCCCTTATCATGTGAATTTAATTTAAGTGTGGTCAATCTACCTAGGGTCTCACGCTAGGATCTACGATCCACCTACTCCCGCCTCAAGCTTATAGAACTAAAGGAACGATCACTGGATCAATTCCTAACCGTCTTATATCAAAACCAAGAGAATTTAGAATCATTTTTTTTTCATTTTCCTTTTTTTTCACTTTTCTTTTTTTTTTCTTTTCTAATGAGCGTAGACATTGCTTTCCCTAACCAAGAGGCATTCCGGCTGTAGAGTCGCTATCCCCAACTCGGATTACGTAGGCTTCGGTACTTTTTCTTTTCTTTGCAAGTTCAATTTCACAAACCCTAGAGGTAATCCGGTTGTAAAGTCACTATCCCCAACCCAGACTACATAGAATTGTGCTACTTTTATTCAGTTTCTAGCTCATCATTCTTTCTATTTTTTTCGATCAAAAATTCTAACGGTTTTAACTTATAACGGCATTCCTTATACTCTTATTGGCGGTTTCAATTTCCCATATTTCCCAGATGAAAACCCACTAGTAAACCGACAATTAAGGTATTATTAACTGAAAGGGACCTAAAACCAAACCCGAGCCTATTCACACATCCCTAACTAGACACAAGCTCGATTTATTTTAATCTCTTATTATTATTATTATTATTATTATTATTATTATTATTCGAACCCGAGCAAAAATTCATCTTTTCTATCATTTTCCGCTTTTTATTTGCAAACTTCTTATTCAAAAGACATTTTTCTGATTTTTTTTGGATTTTTCAAATTTTTAATTTTTTTTAACGAGAAAGGTTTTTTTTCATATTTATGACTCGATTATTTACATGTATCCAATCCCCACACTTAAAGATTGCATTGTCCCTAATGCAAGAATGGAAATACGACTCAAGACTACCTAAATTACCACTAAACTAAGCACGAACTAAATAAATAAATAAATAAATAAAAGAATACAAGAATACAAGGGAAACGACTTAGCTTAATATGTGAGACTGTCAAAGTGCCAGTCGTTTCCACATAAGCCCTCAAATTCGAAACGCGCTCAGCATACAACTCCTAACCTCGGACACGCGAACGAAAGCGGATACTAACATCAACCTATCAGTCACCATCAACAAACTAGCAAAACATAATATATATATATATATATATATATATATTATCTAAAATTATCAGTTTCAACACAAACCAACCCATCCTGCCCAACCAACCTGTTTAGTGTGTATCAATATAAGTACAAACCAACAAATGAGGATAAAAAACAGCAAAAAAGAAAAATCAAACAAAAGATATAGTCAGCTGCTGCTCCATCCTCATCATCATCCCCACACTAATCCTCGTCATGCTCGCTGGCAGACTCCTCACTGCCCTCCTGTCCACCTGCTCCAGAACTGCCCTCTCCAAATACACGAAATGGGGGAACCGGGTCAAACCTCTGTCCAGCACCAGCCGAGCCACCCTGCTGTCTCGGCTGAAAGAAGTCTGGGATCCCCATGCTGTGCCTGCTCATGATATATCGGAGAGCATCCTCCATCCTCTCCTGACCTGTCAGAATAAGGTGCTCCAGCCTGTCGAATCTGCTCCACATAGCCAGATAACGGCTCTAACGTAAGAGGCACAGGTGGTGGCTGCCTGCGGGGGTACTGTGGTGCCGGCCGCTCATGTCGCTGTGGTGGCCGCTGACGGTGTGTAGGGTCAACCTGAATCATCACATCCTCAGCTGGATGTCCCTCTGGCGGCTGCACCTGCGGGCCTTGCCTAATCGGCTCCCAGCCGTAGGGCTCAGTCCACGACACTATCCCAGCTTGCTGCAACTCTCTCAAACTGAATGTCATCGTCTTGGGCCCCTCATGTAGAAACTGGGGGACTACTTGTCAAACACCCCCAAATTCCGTGCAATCCGTGTAATATAGGGGCCCATAGCCAAACCGGCACGATGACCACCTCGACGTCCTCTAGTGAAAGAATCCGCTAAAACTGTAGCCAAATTCATCTCCCTGTTCTCCACTCGACACATCATAATAAACAACTCAATCCAGATCGCTTTGTTCTCCCCAGATTTCCGACCCACCAACGTAGTAGACAAAATCTTCAAAACATACCTATAAACTGGGTTACGAACCAAAGTAATCAGGTTCGTAACCGTGAACGTGTGGTCGGAAATCGTCTGCCAGAAATTTCGCAGCTCAGCTGAACCAACACTGTGATCCCTAGTAGTAGAATCAACACCCCTCAAACTAGTCACAAACCCAGGCTACTTCACCTCCTCCTCAGTATAAAATCCTGACACAATGGCAAACCTCGCCACATTCATCTCAAAAACCTGCCTACCCAGACTGAAAGACACAGCTGTGTCCTGATCAAACTTCCTCTCCTTGTGTCTCCACGTGCTGTGAAACTCCAGCACCAACTCCTCATACTGAGTCTGCGTACACTCCAACGCATCAGTCAACTTTGGACCCAAAAGGTCCAACACTACCTGCCTCGAACCTATTTCCTCCAACCAGGTCCAGTCTATCACCCTGTGCTGAAGCAAATCCGTATTCTTCAACTTATCTTATTTCTCCCACTCAGATGTATTCGGCTCAAACTGCAGTATCGGGTGATCGAGTCGATTAACTTTCCTATCTGGAATAAACTCATGAGCTCTTTGGTACTGAATTTTTCTCAACTTTGGATCATTAGCAGCTATTTGTATAATCGGTGTCTCCTGTGGAATCGGATCAACCTGTGGTATTGGATCCTGTTATGGAGCTGTCTGACCCGCAGCCCTTTTCCGGGCCCTACCACTGCGTGAACTGCTAGCCATGTCTGCAAAACAGATATTAAACAAGACAAAACAAGCAGACAATCAGTAATAACAAACTATTTTTGGTATTTTTAATTTTTTTAATTTTTGAAATTTTTATATTATTTTTTTAATTTTTTTGGATTTTTATAATTTTTCTAAAATTTAGAATAGCCGTATAGCATTTCATTCGCGGCTACCTATTACAAATGCTAAGTGATAATTAAACTCGCCCGAATGGAGATTGAGTACGGGCGAGCTTAAATCACTTGTACATGCATGTAAACCCAAAAACAAGTAAATACGACTCAAACTATACTGAAACTTGACTAAAAAGACACTTACTTGGACTCAATGTACACTACCCCCCTCGGCACTTTAATTGTCCGCAATTAAATCGAGTGCCTAACAAAGATATTGAAGTCCAACCTTGCTTAAATTTAGTTGCTTGTTAGTTGAAAACATATTTTAACATTGAAAAATTCCGCCTAATTAAAGGAGGGTTTTCCGTTTGCAAAGATTTCATTTTAATGCGCAAGATTGGAACTTTATGTGTCAATGTGTTACAACCCAAACACTAATTTCAGCATATCAATTTCCAAAACCAAGCCGACAAACATATCCACCCCGAAACCAAACTACAAACTAATACGAAAATTGAGTGTAAACCACATTAAAGTTGAACACTTTAGTATGCATTAGCGAAACGGTTCAAAACAATGAATAAATCTGATGTTTAGCTCAAACATTCACCCAACCGAATCCCCACACTCAATTTTAGCAATCCCGAGCCTAAGATATGACAAACATAGCACGCATACCCCAAACCGAGCCATCCGCAACCTGCAAATACTGAAATACCCAAACCAATCCCATGCCGCAACCTCTTTCTACCAAGAATCATGAACCTAATACATACCAAAGGCTGCCATGAACTGACTTGACTAGTCACTGGGCCAACAAACTGACCCATCACAAGACTCAACTGACTCGATCTCATTAAAACAGAAAGATATAAGACTCGACAGACCCGACAAAAGGGACTAAACAACTGACTCAACATGAACCGACTGACTCGCTACGGACCCACAAACATAATCTAATCAGCAGATACAAGAGAAAAAATGTAAGGAAACATACCTGAGTCGCCGATTTTTGGGTAGTCCCGAATCGGAGAGATGTGGCGGATGGATGATGGATTTCTATGGGGGGTTTTGCTCGGCTTCGAAATCCGGTCACGTGGGTGGTTGAATGGATGAAAATGGTGGCACAATGGTGGAGATATGGTAGTAGGGAGTGTAGTCGGCGGTGGGGTGTTAGGTGGAAAGGGTTTTGTGCATTTGGGGAAAACTGATGGGATAATGGGTTTTAAACGACCTGGGAGGCCGTCGCGCGGCGCTACATTAAAACAGGTTATCCGTGGCGTAGCGCCACGGGGCGGTATAAAACAAATGGTTCAAGTAAGTGGTCGCGTAGCGCGACTGGGAACTCCATGTGTGGTGGCGTGACGCCACGGTAGGGTTCAACAGCGAAAACTGGACTGAGGGGTCGTGTCGCGCGACCAGGGGGTCATATTTAGTGTGGCGCGACGCGACAGGCCTTTTTGGATAGAAGGTTGCGTAATTTTGTGAGTTTTATGCCTTAGAAATTTTTTTAAGTGTTACCAAACCTTCCCCAAACCATCCCAAATTTTTTTCTAAGTGTTGGGACTTACTTGGAATGCCGTTTTCATTGCATTTCTTAGCTCCTTGATGGTACGATTCCTATAAAATTTCTCAAACACACGAAACAAAGACACGAAAAACGATGAAAACAATACGAAAATTAACGAAATTACAAACGGTACATACTCTACACTTGGGATTTCATCCCAAAGCACTAAGTGGCGGCTTTTGATGGAATTTCGAGAGGAGCTTCCTCCATCTCGTTCTTGTTTATCGCTCCTCCAATGTAGTGCTTCAAATGATGGCAATTCACCTTCTAACTTCGGCCATCCGATTCATCCATAATCTCCACCGCTCCGTACGGAAACACGTAATGAACCATATAAGGTCCCGACCACTTCGATTTCAACTTCCCCGCAAACAACTTCAACCTTGAATTGTAGAGAAGTACTCTATCACCTTTACTAAACTCTTTTACCTTTCTTAACTTTTTATCATGCGAGGCTTTCATTTTCTCCTTGATTCCCAATGATTGTGCATAAGCCGCATCCCTAAGCTACTCAAGCTCGTGGATTTAAAAGAAACGCTTCCTAGCGGCTTCGGTCATGTCAAGATTAACGGTTTTCAATGCCCAAAGCGCTCGGTGCTCTAGCTCTACGGGAAGGTGACAAGATTTTCCATAGACGATCATAAATGGTGTGGTTCCTAAAGGCGTCTTGTAGGCGGTTCTAAACGCCCACAATGCATCGTCTAGCTTATCGGACCAATCCTTCCTATTCTTACCTACGGTTTTCTCCAAGATACGTTTGATACCACGATTTGCAATCTCCACTTGACCACTCGTCTGTGGATGATATGCGGTAGATAAAGGATGAGTGACTCCGTAGCGTGCAAGCAATTTTTCCATCAATGCGTTGCAAAAGTGAGTACCACGGTCACTAATTAAAGCTTTAGGTGTACCGAATCGGGAAAAAAAGCTTCTTAAGGAATTTCAAAACTACCCGGGCTTCATTTGTAGAAAGAGCTTGAGCCTCAACCCACTTAGACAAATAGTCAATCGCCACAAGTATGTAACGGTTCCCTTTGGAGACGGGAAAGGGTCCCATAAAGTCAATGCCCCAAACGTCAAAAACCTCCAACACTTGGATCGGGTTTTGAGGCATCTCATCTTTGGCTGAAATATTGCCGGTTCGTTGACACGCATCACATGTCTTCACGAACTCTACGGCATCTCGAAGTACGCTAGGCCAATAAAAGCCACAATCAAACACCTTTTGAGCTGTTGCATATGCACCATGATGTCCTCCCGTGAGGCCTTCATGCACATGCTTAATGATGTTCCAACCCTCCTCTCTCGATACGCACCGCCTAAGTATCCTATCTCCCCCTATTCTAAAGAGAAAAGGATCATCCCACACATACTTTCTCGATTCACTAAGAAACTTCCTCTTTTGTTGTGTGGTCATTCCTCTCATGATATTGCCACTAGAAAGATAGTTTGCTAAGTCACAAAACCAAGGCAATCCCTCTTTTTCGGCCTCTACAAACTCGATAGACTCGTGAGCGAATGTATCTCCAATCTCCTCCTCACGGATCTCTTCTCTCTTGGGATCCTCTAGACGTGATAGATGACCGGCCGCTACGTTTTCGGCCCCTCTGTTATCTCTAATCTCAATATCAAACTCGCTAAGCAATAGAATCCACCGAATAAGTCGGGGTTTAGCGTCTTTCTTTTGAAAAAGAAAACGCAACGCGGAGTGGTCGGTGAAAACTATAGTCTTGGATAGAACGAGGTATGAGCGGAATTTGTCGAAAGCAAATACTATGGCTAAGAGTTCTTTCTCCGTGGTGGTGTAATTCTCTTGAGCATCATTTAACGTTTTGCTCGCGTAGTATATGGGGTGGAAGTGCTTATCCTTTCTTTGTCCTAATACCGCTCCAACGGAATAGTGACTCGCATCACACATGAGCTCAAACGGTAAGCTCCAATCGGGCGAGATAAGAATAGGTGCACTCACAAGCTGTTCCTTCAAAAAGTTGAAGGCCTTAAGACACTCCTCGTCAAAGACGAATGGAACATCTTTCTCCAAAAGACGGGTCATGGGGCGAGTAATTTTTTAGAAATCCCTAATAAAGCGTCTATAGAAGCCCGCATGCCTAGAAAACTCCGGATCGACTTCACACTAGTGGGTGGTGGTAACCTACTAATGGTATCTATTTTCGCACGATCTACCTCAATACCATCCCTCGAGATCTTGTGTCTTAACACAATACCTTCCATCACAATGAAGTTATACTTCTCCCAATTTAACATAAGCTTCGTCTCAACGCACCTCTTCAACATCTTCTCGAGATTCTTCAAGCACTCATCAAAGAAGTTACCATACACCGAAAAATCATCCATGAAAACCTCCATGGAGCTCTCAATCATATCCTGAAATATGGCAACCATGCACCGCTGAAAGGTAGCTAGAGCGTTGCACAACCCAAATGGCATGCGTCGGTACGCATAAGTGCCATAGGGGCATGTGAAGGTGGTTTTATCCTGATCCTCCGGGGCGATGGGGATCTGGAAGTACCTGGAAAACCCATCGAGAAAACAATAAAATTGTTGACCCGCGAGACGCTCCAACGTTTGATCGATGAAGGGCAATGGGAAGTGGTCTTTTCGGGTGGCATCATTCAACTTTCGGTCGTCGATGCACACGCGCCACCCCGTGACCGTACGAGAAGGGATAGGCTCATTCTTTGCATTCATGACAATGGTCATCCCTCCTTTCTTAGGGATAAACTGAGTAGGACTAACCCATGGCGAATCGGAGATGGGATATATCATCCCGACATCTAGGAGTTTAAGAACCTCCTTCTTCACAACATCTTGCATGTTGGGGTTGAGCCGCCTTTGGGGTTGCACCACCGGTTTGTAATCATCCTCCATGAGTATCTGGTGGGTGTAATAAGAAGGGCTTATGCCCTTAATGTCAGACAACCTCCAAGCAATGGCCTCTTTGTTGGCCTTCAACACCTCCAACAACCTCAACTTCTCACCTTCCTCCAACTCCGATGAGATAATAATGGGTAGCTCGGAACCCTCCCCTAGGAAAGCATACTCTAAATGAGATGGAAGTACTTTAAGCTCTAAGGGTGGGGGTTGGGTGGTGTCTTCACTAACAGCTAACACTTCGGGAATCAAAGGAATTCCCTCTACTTCAACTTCATCTACCCTCTTCGACTCTTCCTCTACTTTCTCTCCTACCACAAAGTCCGCACCGCTAATATACTCTAAACAATGATCAACGCATGAGATAAACGAATTCAAGAAGTAGACGGAATGGAAAGGACCACTATAGTCATCAGAACCACTCGGGTGGTTCATGGAACGATCTATCTCAAAGGTGACTCTCTCCTCACTGACCCTAAGTGTAATCTTACCATCGTAAACGTCTATGAGTGCTTTAGCGGTACGTAAGAAAGGACGAGCAAGTATAATGGTAACTCTCTCATCCGCTTCCATATCAAGAATTACGAAATCGGTGGGAAAAACAAACTTGTCGACCTTAACTAACAAATTCTCAACAATACCCCTCGGGTATTTAACGGACCGATCGGCTAATGATAATGTCATTCGGGTGGGTGAAAGCTCGCTTAGGTCTAGCTTCTCGTAGAGAGAAAAGGGCATCAAATTGATGCTAGCACCTAAGTCGGCTAAGGCTCTAGTATTGGTGTTACTACCGAATAGACAAGGAATAGTAAAAATACCAGGATCGGTAAGCTTTTCCGGAAGCTTATTTAGAACAACGGCGGAACACCCTCCATTCAACGGGACATTAGACAATTCCCCTAACTTCTCCTTATTCCTAAGAAGGTCCTTTAAAAATTTCGCATATTTAGGCATAGATTGGAGTGCCTCGATAAAAGGTAAATTAATCTTCAATTGCTTGAAGATGTCTAAGAATTGCCCGTATTCCCTTGAGTATTTTTGGTTCTTAAGACGTGAAGGAAACGGGATTCGCGAATGGTCTAATAGGGGAGAAGGTCTAACGTCTACGGGTGGTTTCTCTACTTTCTTCTCAACTTGGGGCTCACCGGGCTGTGCGGTACTTGCTGGGCTTAGCCTCGGTTGCACTTTGCCGGGAGCCTCCATCTCGATCTCTTCTTCTATAATATCCCCATCCTCATCAACTACTCTCTCCTCAACTCCCGGGTTCCCTACGGTTTTGCCACTACGAGTGGTAATGGCTTTGGCATAGGCATTAGGGTTTGGTAGGGTGTTACCCGCAAACTGACCGGGTAATCTCTCCTCTAATTTCCTAGACATATCACCTATGACTCTTTGAAGGTCTTGGAAATGGGCTTGGTGGTTCTTAAGCATAAGGTCATGTTCAGTAAGTGTCTTTTGGGTGGTTTGGTCCCTAACAACTAACTGGCTCATCATTGCCTCCATTCTCTCAAGACTACCCCCTAAATCATAACTTGAACCTTGACCTGATTGAACTTGATTCTTTGAACCCCCCTCTTTGACCTGTCCATTGAACCCCTTATTGAACTGCCCATTTGAACCCCCACCAAAGAATGAACCTTGACCCCTATTTGGATTTTGATTTAATTGCAACCCAGGGGCGTTACCATTGGACCGAAAGTTATTATTATTATTAAAATTATTATTATTACGCCAACCCGACCCAAAATTATTACCAAACCCACCAGGTTGACCTCTACCTAGACCTCCCCCTACGAAATCGACTTACTCCTTACCAACTAGCAATGGACACACACTCGTATCGTGACCCCCTCGGAAAAACTCACACTTATCTACCTTAGCCTTAATCTCTTTGAGCTCTCGAGTCACGTTTTCTAAAACGACGACTAGAATAGGGTCCATAGTGACATGGTTCACCCCACGGGCGGGTGCACTAGTAGTGGTATTTGAATGACCACTTTGATACCGTTAATCAGCTCGCGACTGAGATTGAGATTGGGCGAATGCCTCGAAACGCTCTAAACACTCGGCAACAGTAAGAATACCCATCATGTGACCCCCCGCATTAGTGTCGAAACGATCACAAGTCTCTTGGGTGAGACCGTTATAGAATTTCTCGCAAAGGGCCCAATCGAAAGAAGTTTTGGAAACACTCCCATGCAAGGTAATAGGGCTCGTCGGGCTCCATGCGGAAATAGTGAATTTGATCGCGAAGACGTGAGGCCTTCGCGGGTGGAAAGTATTTGTTCAGAAAAGCTTGACGGAGGCCCGCCCATGTGGTAAAAGTACCGGTTAGTTAAGAGTCCAACCAAGTAGCTGCACGGTCAGCTAGTGAAAAGGGAAAGAGCTGTAAGTAAGTAGCATCATTTGGGGCTCCGTTAAGGCTAAAAGTAACAAGGATACGAGAGAAACGGTTTATGTGGGTCGGGGCGTCCTCGTCCTCGCGGCCGTGGAACTGGATGCTATTTGTGATGGCTTGCATGGCATAAGATGGAATCTGCCATGAGTTTTCGCTAACGATGGGTGGAACGGTGATGGGTGAAGCAAGATCGGTGAAATTTTAGGTGTCTTGTTGATGTACGGTTTGTCTTGTGTTGGCCATTTGATCTAAGTCTATGTTTTCTTGGGCGCTAGAGGTGCTAGAAGTGGGAGTATCGGGTGGGGAAACCTTAGGTGAACGGTTTGGTGAAGGTGGTGGAACGGGTATGTGTAACACCACGTAAAAACGTGTCCAATTATGTGAAGACACGTGTCCTAAACCCTAATCATGTGGAAGATTAGGTTTGATGGACTAAAGTTGTAAAACGATCAAAATATGAAACCGAAGGGACTAAAAGTGTCATCATGCCAAACTTGTGCCTCTAAATGACCACCCATGAAAAATATATTCTTAAACGAGTAATAATTCGAATATAAGAAGCTGTTTGTGAAAATAATCGAAAGATTATAAACTACAGGGGTTAAACGTGTCAACATGTTAATTCTCACCTCTGAGTGACCTTTTAACAAACCCGAGGCTTCGTAATATTCCAATATACTCTCAATAATAAGTGATATAAATTTCACGAGGTTTCAAGATCGTTATATATTGTTTTCGCGAATTCCCAAGAATTAGGGTTTAAAGCGTCAACGAGGCGAAACTTATGTTTTCGGAGATCGTTTAACGAAACCGGGCCTAACGGAGTTTGGTTATACTCCCTAGATCATCTACAAACTAACTAGAAGGGTTAAAAGTGCCTAAAATGAAAGATAACATGCATTAAAAGGTGTAGGGACCAAAAGTGTCAAGATTGAAACTTGTTTTGCTGATATGTTGGGTGGTGGCGTCGTGCCACAGACCCCCCTGTTGCCGTCGCACGCGGCGACGGCCTCATTTTGACAGAAATATGATTTTTGAGCTACAGCTTGTTCTTGGAGAACCTTTCTTGCAAATTCTTGGTGTGGGCATCAAGTTAACACCTCTCTAAGCAAATGATAGCTGTCCTTAAACACTTGTATGGCCAATATTTGATGCTTGGGGTCTACACGACCACTTGGGATGATCCTATAAGTCCTCCACAACTATAAATAGCCCCTTTAGTGCAGCCATTTCACTTGCTCATTCAAACATTCACTCTTATCTCACTTGTTCAAGTGTTCTTGAGCATTTCTGGAGGTTTGTGACCCAAAGGGAAGCTTATTCTTGTAGAAAAGATAGCTAGGGCCCTTTGTCAGTGTCTTAGCCCCATTCCTTAGTTCAGTTTTTAGTTTAAAAACTGAAAAGTCAAAGATATCGTAATTTGACTTTGACTTCCGGTTTAATCACAAATGGTCCAACCATTGTCCGAATTAAAAGTGGTTATGTGACCATAGTTAGGTAGGTGATTAACTCTTAAAAGGACACCTCCTAATTATTTCGTTTGCCTAGTTAATTGTCGAGTCAAACTAGTAAGTCAAAAAGTCAAACTGACTAGAATTTTAAATAATAATTATAACTAACAATACAGAGGTTATAAATTATATTTTATCACTCTAATAACTTGGTAATTAGTATTAGAACATGTTTAAGCATGTTCAACCCGACAATTATCAGTTTAGGGTCGGTTCACAACCGAAAGTCGCAAAAGCTTGACTTTTGCTTTGACTTTCAGTTCTGACCAATTGAGCTTAATTCTTCCATGTTTTAAGCTTCCATTAGGACCACCTTATGTTGTAGTATGACCCTCTGGAGTTATATTGCCCGGTCCTTAGTATTCTGAATTATATGCTCATGTCCGTTAATATGCTTATAAATGCCCATTTTGCCCTTTTGACATATAAACGAGATTTTTGAAAATATGAGAGGATAGAAATCTTCATTACTGATATATAAGTATGTCTCGAAAATTTGACATTAGTTCTTGGTCTCAAACAGAAGTTATGCTCGATATCGTAAATTGAAATCTTTTATTAATTAAATTACGATATCTTGCATAAGTCATGTTTAAGCATAGGTTTTGACCCAAAACTCATTACCTACTGTTAAGATATTATTTTTAGGGATTTTTGGAATTTTTGATCAGATTATAATCTGATCATATCATGGAGTTCTTATATAATTCGGTAAATGACGATAATACCCTTTTCATGCATAAAATGAGATTAACAAATGATTTGAATGCCAAACCTCTTCCTACTGATTTCATACATTAAATAAATTATTTTGAGCATTCAAAACTAATCAAAATCTCAGATTTCCATAAAACCCCTTAATTATCGTCAATTAGCGATTTTTACGCTATTTAGGTGCATAGTATGGTTTTAAACCATAATTTACACCTAAGACTTGTTACCTACCGAATTTTTAATCAAATTTTAATATTATTATAGTAGGTATAAGTCGTGAACTCAGACTTCCAAAAATGTCCGAAAAAACATATGTGAAATGACCAAAATACCCTTTCAGGACATAGTTTGGCCATAAATGGTAAACCTCACATATGTATGATATCTTACTGATGTAATGTGATAAAACAAATATTTTTACTGACTACCAAAGACCAGAACCTCAGTTTATTGTAAAATCTCTTTTATAATCATTAAAATGACCAAAATGCCCCTACGGGACTTAATTTGGTTTTAAATACTTTTTGGGCATATATGTTAACATCCTACTGATGTATTAACATATTTTAAGCATAATAACATATGGGACTTGTATATGGTTCATTTGGTTGCCCGTTACGCATCTACGCGTTCGGATCGCTTTATGTAACTAGTTTGCCGAAACGGGTTTAACCTTATCGTTTTTATCTCAAAATCCAGAATGTGTTTAGTTTACCCATATTATACAAGTCTTCGTACTTGTTGGGACTAATTAACATTCTATTCCGATCATCGCTTAATCTAGCGTATCGTACCGTTTTAGATACTATAAGCTAACCGGTCTAAGTCTACGACTTAAATAAGACCATTAGCATTCTGAATTGGTTATATATTACCATCACTCCAGACTAGAGCCACCCGGTAAAAGCTACCTGCATTTAGATAGATTGGATACGACTGAGTTAATTTGCTGTGAATCAAGTATTAGCTCAGGTAAATACTTTTAACTTATTTTCCCTTATACAGGCTTGGGATATGGTATTATAAATACCGCTTGGTCGGGTATGAAATCATTTAATCGGTTTGTGATTAATAAATTTGCATAACCCCTTTTAATCTGTTTTGTTTAATAACATAAACATTGGGGGTTAATAGGACCGTGTCCTGGATATCCTCGGCTCGTTTCATTTGAAAATGGCCACGACCTATGCACGGGGTGTAGGCATACACCTGACAGATGCAAATTCTAAAATATAAATAACCCACATGTTGGGGACAACTCCTTCGTGGGTTTTGTAAGTGGTGAGTCGGTTAATCATGACCGGCTTCCAAACCGACCCCATATGTATGACAAACATGTAAAACTGTATACAAGATTTTATTAAAGATTGTCCCAAGTTATAAATGGTTTATGCCATGTGCACTTAAATCAATTTTCATAAACTCTTTTCAAAAGAGTCAGTTAATTGTATTTACCAGTGAAAACTGACGTATTTTCCAAAGACTAAGTGGCAGGTACTACTCGTAATAGGCTGGGAGATTGCTCGGTGTCGAAATAGAGGATCTTGCAAATCCTTAAAGATGCCTTAAAGTCTGCTAAACTTCATTTTATACATTCTGTAAAGATCCACCCGTGGATTTGATATTACAGGCTCGTCTATAATAAATACTTTGATATTTTCAGACATTTGGGTTTGTAATAATATTTTATATTCCAAGACTTCCGCTGTGCTATTCTGTGTATGTTTGACTATGATGATATCAACTACGTCACGATACTCCCCACCGGGCCCACCGGTAATATGTGGAAATATCAACTACGTCACGATACTCCATTACAAGCAAAAACCTAAATTTGAGAAAAGCAAACACTAGTCACTACGACTCAAAATAGAATAAAAATAAAAGACTCAAAACAAAACAAAACACGTAGCACGTATATGTCAATAAAGTCTATCAAAGCTAATGAATGCGATTGCCAAGAGTCCCCGACAACGGTGCCAAAAACTTGATGTGTGCTAAACAGACTATTAAAAATTAACTAAATTAGACTCTCTAAGCTAGACACTAAAAAGCTTTAATTCTAGACTCGACCTAAACCACACAATCGACAAGTGTACCGATCACTGTAGTATGACCTAAGGAAGTCTGGATATCGAACCACGAGACTCTATTTATCACGTTAACTAGACTCTAATAGACACTGACAGACACGACTTGACTTGTTTAATTGTTTTTTTTTTGGGGGGGGGGGGGTTACAGAAAATCTAAGGAAATCTATTTAAACTAAATATTAAACTAAAACTAAACTAATACGAAGTAAGGCGAAGGATTTTCTTATATGATGAACGAGACCACCTAGATTGGAATTCTGGATTGATTTTAAGAAATACCGATTAAGTTAACTGCATGATTTATGGAACCAAGATCTTATGGTACTAAGCCAATTAAGACACCAACTAAGCCCCTCAACCCTTCTCGAGGTGAAACTTATGGCGCTACCTAGGCTGTTAATCCTACCGGTTATTAGACGTCTTTCCAGTTGTCTAATTATTGTGTAAGTACCCTAATGTTGACCTACTCTTTTCCAATTATAGATCTAGGGTAGTTTAGGTTTCTTAACTTGACTTGATAGACTAATAAACCGACAGGGAAACTAAGGCACGACCTTTTCCAAGGACTGTCTAAAGCAATTCGTCGGGTAAGACCTATCAATAGCCCCGCACCTTCCAGCTATTGGGACTAGTAGAACACTAAAATCTAGCAAATCACTAACAATTACTTCTAGGGTTATTTGCGCAATTTCACCCTAAAGAGTTAAGATTTATTACGTGATATAGACACTCACCAAAATCTAAAACCCTAGCACGACTCTATTATGTGATAAAGACCGTCACCAAGAATCATACGAAGCAATTGAAAATAATAAACCAAATTAAAGTACGCATGCACATCAAATCAATAGACCAAACTTTTTACTAAACACAATCAATCCATAATATTCATGCAATCAAAGAAAAAGGTAAAAACTTTATTCAATCCATTCATCAAAGTCTAGGTGGCTTAAATGTTTAGCCGAGCATGTCAAATAACGAAAACAAATCAAAGATAATCAAACAAGAATTCATTGTAACAAGTTTCAAGAAAGAAAATCAACAAACAAGGAATTGGAAAACCCGAGAAAGTCTTCAATTCTTCCTCCCGAACTCGTACAGATGATTCTAATGCTTCAAAACCTTCAAAACTGCTCAATGAATGCTGCACAATCGCCTATGTTGCTCCTTAATTCGTAATTAGGGTTTAATTGTGACTTCTTGGGATTTTATACGTAACCCTAATGCTTAACGGAGAAAACTCGTAATTTACCACCGTCGCGTCGCGCGACGGGTATCACCCTTTGAGGTAGCGTAGCGCGACAGCAGAAAAAGCCAGAAATTCTTATTTAATTCATGGCGGGGCGCGACGGTGAAGAGGTCTCCTTGTGGCGCGACGCAACAGCTCAAAATGGACAGCCTCCTTCGAAATTTTCCCAGCTTCAACTTCTCAAAACTTCAAAAATTTATTCTAACTCCTTTCAACTTGTTCCGGGACTTAGTGTTTCAGCATTTTGGCTCGTTTTCAATCAACTTCCAGCAATATTAAGTACCAAGACCTGTAAAACTCGAATTGATCAATAGTACGCACATTCTAACGAAAACTAAACTAAATATAACGGAAAATTATACAAAATGTACACGAATAAAGGATGTATTTTGCAATACATCACCCCCTGATGACATCATCCTAAAACACCTCAAATCCGCTGATTTCACGGTTAAAAGATCAGATTCAAGAGTGAAAATGATGAAGAAGTGAGTGTAGATGATGGATGTACAAGATTTGAAGAAGAAACTTACAAGAATTGCGAGAAATCGAGAGAAAAGAGGGCTTGAGCGTGCTGGTCGAGTGAGAGAGCTGTCACATCATTGTTGTGATGTGACAAGGGGTATTTATAGGTTGTCAAAAGAGGAAAGAGGGGCACAGGTGACAGATCGAATGGTCGTCGCGAGTTGGTTTTCGTGTTTTCGTTTCGTGCGTTGAGCGTTGCGATGCGGTAGTGATACCCATTAGTTACACAAATAACCTAACTACTAAATACCATAAATATAAACCTCGTATCTCGTGTTTGCGATGAGATTGCGTTGCGATAGAGTTGCGACTGCGATTAAACACCTCCACATAAATGTAACAAGCACAAGTAACACATAATAGCACACACACGTAAAACAATATCCATAACCTATAATTCGGGTTGCGAATGCGATTAGCGATAAGTCGATTAGCGATTAACTGCGATTTAGTGGCGGTTTATTAACATGTACTCTACATAATACAACTAATGCGATTCAAATTAGTGTATTGGTTACAAGTCAAAGAGTACAATCACTGATTAAGCAAGGAGTGACAGATCGCAATTAGCAATCTTTTCTTCCTTTGACTTTGACTTTGACTTTGACTTGTACTTTGACTTTGGAAACACGGGTTGTTACAGCCTCCCCTACTTTGGGAAATTTCATCCCGAAGTTTATGGCGCAGGCGTAACAAACAATTGTGGATACTTAGCCTTCATGTCACTTTCGAGTTCCTAGGTGAATTCGGCGCCGTGTTTGCCTTCCCAGCGAACCTTCACAATGGGAATGCGTGAGCGTCGAAGTACCTTGGTCTCTCGGCCCATGATCTCGACAGGCTTTTCCATGAAGTGTAATGTTTCATCCACTTGTAGATCCTCAAGAGGGACATGCAATTCCTGGTCGGCTAGACACTTTTTGAGGTTCGAAACGTGGAAAGTCGGGTGGACGTTACTCAGTTCCTCCGGTAGTTCGAGTCTGTAGGCCACCTTGCCAATCCTTTCTAGAATTTTAAAGGGTCCAACATATCGAGGCGCGAGCTTTCCTTTCTTGCCGAATCTGATCACCCCCTTCCAAGGTGCAACCTTTAGGAGTACGTGATCGCCAACGTCAAATTCAAGGGGCTTGCGGCGTCTATCAGCGTAACTTTTCTAATGACTCCGAGCTTTCAACAGATTGTCTCGTATTTGGAGGATTTTGTCAGTCGTTTCCTGCAACAGCTCAGGACCGGTAATTTGCGCGTCTCCGATCTCATGCCATACAATAGGCGATCGACATTTTCTTCTATATAATGCCTCAAATGGTGCCATTTGGATGCTAGAGTGATAGCTGTTATTGTACGAGAATTCGACCAAAGGTAAATGCGAATCCCAATTACCATCGAAATCTATAACACATGAGCGAAGCATGTCTTCGAGGGTACGAATCGTGCGTTCAGTCTGACCGTCGGTCTGGGGATGGAAAGCAGTACTAAGATTGAGAGTAGTACCGAGAGCTGATTGGAACGTTTCCCAAAGACGCGAAGTAAATCGACCATCGCGGTCAGAAATGATATCACGAGGTGTCCCGTGTCGACAAATAATCTCGTCGGTGTAGATTCGTGCTAATCGTTCTACCTTATAGTCTTCCCGTATTGGTAGAAAGTGAGCGGATTTAGTCAAACAATCAACAATAACCCAGATGCTGTCGTGACCTGATGACGTGCGCGGGAGTTTCGTTATGAAGTCCATAGCTATACTCTCCCATTTCCACATAGGGATCTCGGGTTGTACGAGTAGGCCAGAGGGTCTTTGATGCTCGGCCTTGACTTTCGAACAAGTCAGGCACTTCAAAACATCGATAGCGATATCCTTTTTCATGCCCGGCCACCAGTACTTGTAGTGCATGTCCTGGTACATCTTATCGGCACCGGGATGAATGGAATATCGAGATTTGTGGGCTTCGTCTAGCAGAATTTGTCGTAAATTGGTGCGATTGGAATCCAAATTCGGTCTAAATAATGGAATATACAGTTCGATTTATTCACCAGTTGTTCGCCATTATTGATAATCCTTTCTTTCTTCAGAGTGCGTTCGGTAAAACAAGCATGTTGAGCGTCACGTATGAGAGCTTCGAGATTATGCTGGGCTTGGGTATTACGAATGCTATGCAAATAGCTTCATCGGCTGAGAGCATCGGCGGCGACATTTGCTTTGCCAGGATGGTAACGAATCTCGCAGTCGTAATCATTGAGAAGTTCTACCCACCGGCGTTGGCGCATATTCAGCTCCTTCTGGCTAAAGATGTGTTGTAGGCTCTTATGGTCGGTGAAGATCGTACACTTGGTACCGTATAGGTAGTGTCGCTAAATCTTTAGCGCAAAAACAACTGCACCAAGCTCGAGGTCGTGTGTGGTATAGTTCTTCTCGTGGATCTTGAGCTAACGAGACGCGTACGTGATAACCTTGTCTCGTTGCATGAGAACACAACCAAGACCGAGGTTAGAGGCATCGCAGTAGACTTTGAAGTCATCGTTTCCGTCGGGTAACGTGAGCATAAGAGCATTGTAGAGCATAAGCTTAAGAGTCCGAAAGGCAGTCTCTTGTTCAGTTCCCCAAACAATAGGCTTGTCTTTGTGCGTGAGAGAGGTGAGCGGTACGGCAATTTTAGAGAATCCTTCGATAAATCGGCGATAATAGCCCGCTAGTCCGAGAAAAGAACGGACTTCGGACGGATTCTTGGGTGTAACTCAGCTCTTAACTGCTTCAATCTTCGCAGGATCGACATGAATACCTTGACTATTGACAATGTGACCCAAGAATTGGACCTCCTCAAGCCAGAATTCACACTTGGAGAATTTGGCGTAGAGACGGTTTCCCTGGAGTAACTCAAGAACCAAATGGAGATGTTGCGCGTGTTCGGTTTTTGACTTGGAATAGATCAGGATATCATCGATAATATCGATAAAAACGATGACGAAACGGTCGAGAAAGGGTTTACACACGCGATTCATTAGATCCATAAAAAATGCGGGAGCGTTGGTCAAACCAAAAGGCATAACAACAAACTCGTAATGGCCATAGCGGGTTCGAAAAACGGTTTTGGGTATATCTTCCTCTTGAATGTGCAGTTGGTGATAGCCTGAGCATAAATCAATCTTAGAGAAACATGTAGCACCATGTAGTTGATCAAACAAATCATCGATCCGAGGCAAGGGATAACAATTCTTGATGGTATGCCTATTCAATACCCTATAGTCGATGCACATCCGGAACGATCCGTCCTTCTTTGTTACGGAAGGGACAGGCGAGCCCCAAGGAGAGGTGCTAGGGTGAATAAAGCCTTTATCAAGCAATTCCTGTAGCTGACTCGAGAGTTCGCGTATTTTCCAAAGGGGTGAGGCGATAAGGCACTCTAGCAACAGGATTTGCTCCAGGAATAAGGTCGAATCGAAAATCTATATCACGAGCGAGAGGTAAACCAGGTAGATCATCAGGAAAAACGTTAGGAAACTCATGAACCACAGGCACCTTGTCTATTGCCTTAACATTTTTTTCCTCTGCTACTACGATGTGTGCCAAGAAAGCTTGGTATTCCTTGCGGAGATACTTGCTAGCTTGGACACACGACATGAGTTGTAACTTCTTCAGAGCGACTTCGCCATAAACACACAATTGATCACCATTCGCGAGGGAGAAACGAATCATTTTATCGAAGCAAACAATTTCAGCGTGATTCTCCCGAAGGAAATCCATACCTACTATGACGTCAAAGCTACCGAGTTGCATCGGTATAAGGTTAATCGGGAAAACGTGACCGTTTAGATCAAGAGTACAGTCACGTAGAACAGAACTGGCGGTGATGGTTCTTCCAGTGGCAACTTCTACGTCGAAGATCGATGGGAGGTTAGCGCGTTTATGGTTTAGTAGCCTTTCGAATTCAAACGATATAAAGCAGTTATCGGCTCCAGTATCAAACAAACACGAAACATATATGCCATTTATGAGAAACGTACCATTAACCACGTTGTTGTCTGTCTGAGCCTAGCGGACGTTGATGTTGAAGACTTGCCCACGGGCTACTTGCTGAGCTGGCTGCTACTGCTGCTCCTGGTGTTGCTGCGGTGCTGGCTGCTGCTGCTGTTGTGGCTCTTACTTCACCACTCTGTTTAGGCAGACGTTCGCGATATTGGTTGGGATCACCACACCCAAAGCAGGATCTTGCGTGAGCATGAGCTGCTTGCTGTCCCCGCGGAGCTGGTAGAGCAGGAGCTTGGGCTGGCGATGGAGCTGGAGATTGGCGAGGACCGTACGGCAGTTAGCGGTGAAGTGGTCGTACAGGTTGCAGTGAACAGAGAACCGGCATGCGATACCAACCGGGTGATAATAAGTACAAGTAGGGTAGAGTGGATGTGGGCCAGTGTATGTACGCTTTGCTGGCTGTGCATTGGCCACAGGCGTCGCTACTTGGCGATGTTGAGGTTGCGGTTGGGCAGGTACAGCTTGGAGTGGTGCGGTGGTAACTGCACAGTTCTTTTTGCTGGAGCTGCTGTTCTTTATTTTGCGACGTGAGAGCTTTAAAGATTGCGGTGCAGCGGTAATTTCAGCGGTGGGAGTAGTAGTGACTTGATGAAGACTCTTGGCAGCTTTATCGAAATAACCAGCCCTGACTCGCTTATCGGTGATCTCAGCAGCGAGCAGGTAGGTTTCCTCAATAGTTGTCATTTTGGCGGCCTGCACAAAGTCTGCGACACAATCAGGCAGAGCGCGGATGTATTTCTTGATTGTAATCTTGGGGGTAGTAACTTGACCCGGACAGATGAGACTCAGTTGCTTAAAGCGAGCAGTTAAACCAGCGTTGTCGCCACCCTCTTGTTTGATGTGCCAGAACTCGTCCTCCAACTTTTAGAGCTCGTGGGGTGTAACACCCTTATTATTATTTAACGGTTTTCGTATAGATTATGAAAACAAACGGGTAATTATGATTACAAATACATTGAAAATACGGGTTCATTAAACTTTTTACAGAATTAAAACTATACAACATATCATGTGTGAGTTCGTCATTTAACATAACAACGATACATAGTGCGGAAGCTTATTTCTTGATCGTGTTCGGTTCTTCGTTGTGCTTGATCGTCCGCCGGTGCTAAAATTATACCTGAAACTCATAAAACATGAGTTGGATTAGTCATACGTAACTTAGAACATATTTAAACGAGCCCGGGAAGAGAAACTGAATAAAAAAAATTTTCCGCCAAAACAGGGCTCCGTCGCGCCACACGACAGTGCCACGTTGCTCCCTCGCGCCACGCGGGGGAGACCAGTTTCCAGCAGGTTTGGAGCTGGGTCCTGTATTTTTTCAGCAATACCGGTTTTTACGGAAACGGCCATAACTTCTTCGTTATTGGTCCGTTTTACGCGATTCTTTTTCCTACGCGTCCGTAATTTAATTCTCCATCATATGGAGTTAAAATCTAACATCCAACATAATAAATTTTAAGACTTCTACGCCTTCGACTCGTTACCTTTTTACCGAATTTTAACCCGTTTATGCGTTTTATCAAACAAACATATTTGTTTGATCCTTATATCACATGCACTTCTTCAATTTAATGTTATCTACCATGTTAGGTTCTAATCACAGGTTTCTTACACAATTTAAACCCGTTTTCGCTCGTATGCTTATTTTGACCCGTAAAGGGTATTTAGGTATATCTTAAACCTGATTCGCTATCAATTGTATCTAGCTTTATATTTCCACATTTCTTACCAAATAATCTTCCACCACAACTATATTTGTGGTGGATTTAATGTGGAGATCTATATATTCCGAGTTTTATCCCTCGGACTATCATTTTACGGCAAAGACCCATGTAGAATCATTTGACTAACATAATACCTCTTTCAGCTTCTATACTTATTCTAAGTATTTATCTAATCATAAAACTTGTTTCCAAATAACCTTTAAAGGTTGTTTATTCGAATTAGCCAACAATGGCGTTTTGGTCCTTTTTAGTCTTTCAATTACGACAAGGTCTTTTCAGAGCATGTTTGACCCATAATTCTTCTTTTGAGTTATGATCTTGTTCGAAAAGTCATTATGCTTTTCGGAACGCCACGACCCTCTTTTAAAACGTTCGGTTTACCCATTTAAGTAACCCATTGTCTATCTAAGACTTCATTTAATGCTCAGTGAACCTTACGGTCTAAATGAATAATTACTCTATTACACATACCTGGTCCGGGTCAATGTATTGACCTGTTTTAATGCCTTGCTATAATAATCGCTAACTAATAGCGATGCAAATATCATCTCAACATTTGTTCCTGAAATCATATAACTCGACAAGAATCATTAGTCGCTATTATCAAAAGGTGGTATCTTCACCCTTTGACCCGTTTGGTCTAAATGACCGATTATATTAGCGAGACGACATGTATTTTCATCTCGACTATATGACTCGCTCCGATTCACATCGTGCGGTCATTTTACCTAAAATTCATTTCTTAATACCTTTTGGCCTATTAAGGCTTACTTCATAAGTGTCTTTTAAAACCAATAGTTATGGTCAATGCGTGACCAATTTACCGTTTTACCCTTATTGTTTGTTTTGGTTTACCCTATAAGGTAACCATTTAAAAGTTCATTTTCTATTTGTCATAAAATGATCGAATTACCGATTTAACTCCTTTTAAACCATCAACATGGTTTCTTGTCATGCTCGACTATCTTGTTCCGTACGTCTACACGCCGGAACATCATACCTCAACTATGTATTTATCTTATTCGTAACTAAAACGATAAGAGAATATTCTAAAATATAAGACTAGTGTAAGCCATACTTACCTTACTTCCAAATTATGCTTTTCCGTCATTATTGCTTTGTTTGACCCGCTTCGTTCCCAAGCTTTCACCTAGCTTGTTAATCGTCAAACTATCATTGTAAATTGTAAGATGGTTAGATTAGTCATAACTATTCACGACTATTCCATCTCACTTATTTCATATGTCGAAACTACTATTCGACTTCATGATTAGTTAACTTAGCTTATTAAAGTTAACTACTTTAAATCACAAGGTTTACAACATTAAGTCTAAATCAACATAATATTTAGAACCCTTATCACTTCATATTACGCGTAATCGCCATATCATTCAAATACGCGTTTTCGCTCTAATTTCAACACTTTAGTTCTCGCTTAGGCATTTTAACAAACACCTAATGTGCATAATTTGTATTCTTCTTTTATCAAGTTCATGGTTATTGTTTTAACCAAGTTTTAACATCAATTAACATGTTCACATCAATTGTTTGCATCTACAACATCAGAATTCACTTACGAAAATTCAAATTACACTAGAACTACTATCAATTTCTAGTGTTTAACATGTTCGTACAAAACCCACTTATCACCTTCAACGGTGATCATGAATTTACAAGAATTAGGCCTAATTTCATCATATACTTGTCTAGGGTTTACTCCTAGAAACTACAATGTTCCTATTTTTTCATATAACATGCATGCAATCATCTAATTCGAATTCTCTAGGTTTGCTCAGAATTTCAACTAGAGATTTCTCAAGAAATTTACATACCTCGTGACTCCTTTTTCAATGGAGATCACTAATTCGTACTCGGATTTTGATTTGGACTTGATTTGCCCCTTCAATTTGATGAAATTGTGTTGATTAGGGTTTGAGCTAAAGAACCCCTTGTGCTCCTGTGGAAAACCTCGACCAGAACACACACTGAAGTGTGTGTTTTGGTGTTTTGTTTTAATTAAATAAAACTATTTTCAATTTTGTCATGTTTAGTCCCCTCACTTGTTCAACTTTTTATAAAGAGTATTATTAATCAAATTTCATTGGCATTTTAACAACATTTAATTAACTAGGTTGATATTCCTAGTTACTTGGCGGGTTCGGGGAAATCACATCCTGTTTTTACTTTAAGTCCCGTTAACTCGGGCCTTTTATATACTTTGTTTTCTCAAAGTATTTATCCTCCTTTTAATTAATATTAGATTTATTTATTTAAATCCTAATATTTACCGGGCAAATTTTTACCACTAACGGTATTTTACCCGTCAGTAATATTAACGGAGTTTGATTACCAAACCCGTTTTTGGGGTGTTACAAGTCTACCCCCCTTAAAGAGGTTTCGTCCCCGAAACCTTATTTATGTAGTTCTTTTAATTTTAGACTAAACGAACTTAGCTTCGTTTTCAAGGCATTCATACATTCTTTTTGGATCTAAAGTTTTCGTTTATATTGACCCGTACGTCTTCCATGTGTAAGGCCTTGCGGGCCGTTACTTTTAGCTTATATCTTTTATCTTTATTGATCGAGTTGTTACTTGACCACTCTTTCGCTTTAGTCTGTCAACATGTTTATTTCGCGCTTGTCTTATATTAACAAGTGCTTTGTATTTGTCATGACAATATCTTGACTTCAAATAGTTTTACCGGCTAGGCTAATTAGTGGCCGTCACTTCATACCCCGTCACCCGGGTATTCTCTTGCCAACTCGCCCCTTTTTCGTGTTTTCTGATTTCCTATCTCGTAACTCACGTTACGACGTTGTTATATTATGTATCACCCCTTTTTTTTACCGTGATCACATCACGTCTTGTTTACGTTTATATCCACTTTTCATTACCGTAAATCTTTCTCTCGAATGTTTCGCCTTGCACCCGTCGGTGTCAAGATCTTTATTCTTTGATATTAATCATTTTTCCTAATTCATCTCAAATTACTCATATTTGTTAAAATGTTATTTCTTACCAAAACTAGATTCTAGTTTAATGTTTTTCCCTCTAACTATGTCAATTACTCATGTCAAGGAAATTGACAACCCATAATTTATTCTTTGTCCGTTCTCGTTTTACACAGGGAATCGTAACCAGTTCCCCTCGCTTTACGCTATTGGCCCGTAGGTTCTATTACTTAGCCTCATAGGCTATTTCGATTAGACTTTCACCTCTTTGGGGCGAAGTCCTTATAACTTCTTTCTAATCATGACCCGTGGGTCGTTTTAGTCTCGTAGACCTTTCATTTGTTTATAACCCTAAAGGTTATGTTGATCCCGTAGATCACTCCTTACTCATGTCATTCTTAAAATACATGTTTGGTGTCAAGGCACCCTATTTTTGTTCGAAGAATCATTTGGTTTCAAGCTTAGGTTCCGTTAACCTTAATTGTAGTTTCGTGGCTACAATTGTTTTCTTTTGGACAAATTTTCTGACTTTATGGCTTCTCATGTCATTTATGCGTCGGTTTATCTTATGCTCACCATTATCCAGTTTACATACATTCGTATTTGATTATGTCCCATTACCGGGCTCATTATTCTTTTGCTTTTAACGCTACCTTTATCCCGCTTGCGTTTAGTCATGCGGTTCGGCATGACATTATATTCGACCCGTTCAACTTTAAAATAGTTGAACATAATTTATTCAAAATTTCTATTTACATTATCTTGTCGTCTTTTATTTATGACTCAAAACCCGAGTCTTTTAACTTTCCATCCGAGTCCCCGTCTCTCGGTCTACGCATGCGTTTAATTCTTACCCATCAACCGGGTATTTTACCGAAGTCGTTATTATTGCAACCCTCCCGGTATGCATTAAGACCTCGCTTCATTTTTTTAACATTTTTGTTTCGCTAGTTTCGTTTTTCCTATATATACTCCTTTATGACCCATCACGTAGGTTCATTAATGTTTCGCGCTTCCATTATTCGGTTTGCGCTTACTTGCACTACCAAGTTTTTATACCTTATTTATCTCATTTGACTTGTTAGTGTGAAATTTCACCACATGTGAACATCAAACTCTATTCTTTATTCGACCCGTTCAACTTTAAAATAGTTGAGCGTAGTTATTAACATTTCTGTTTGCAAATTCTCATTGTCTTTTAGTCATGACTCATATTCCGAGTCTTTTGACTTTCTATTTCGCGTTCCCGTCTCTTGGTTTACGCATTCTTTCCAAATCCTACCCATTCATCGGGTATCTTTACCGTAATCACTTTCAAGTAACCATTCTTATATGGTTTTAGACGTTATTTTAATTTATTTGGTCGTCTTAGCGAGATCCATCGCTTTTATTCAATTAAGTCCTTTATTCTTTATTCAATTCGTTTGACTTGTCCATGTGAATTTCATCACTTGTGACAGTCAAACTTTTATCCCTATGCCTTAGCATTCCTATTGGTCGGTCTGTATTTTCTTTTTACTTGATCCTTGTCCCATCTCTCGGGCTCGTTTTTCTTACGTAATACGCTTCTGTCATCCGACTTACGTTTACATTTACTATCAAACATCTTACTTATTTGATTCATTTGGGTACCATTTAAGTTAGTCCCATTTACCCCACCCTTACTACATCGGACATAAATGTGTCCATCATAAGAAGTTCATGGTACCACATGTTCACTACTTACTTGGCCAGAGTAAGCGATCAACACCTGGTATACATGACCTTTTTATAATTTTCACATTACACCCCATGTAAGTAATGCCTCTATTTGTTTTTTTTTTTTGGAAACACTATCCCGGATAGGTTTTCTATTCAGGTTTTTCCAAGTTTTCAATCTACATATGCAACTTTCGATCTCTACGTATTTGTTGTATATTACTATTTATGCAATAATTTAAAACGTGCACCTGATAATGCTTGCTCTAACAGGCTCTCCTTGCCATTAACCTTGTTCGCGACCGTTACGCGATTTAGGTCCTTGATGAGCATACTCTTTGGACCGTTCCTTTGTCCAATCTGCGATTTGTTAAACTCTCGCTATCTTCATATGCGAGTGTCCTTCAACCAAAACATATACAACAGTTAGTAATTTCGACATTAAAGGATGCCCGTATTATAATACAAGGCTTTTCTGCTATACGCATCAACGCGTGTAATTTCGTTGACTATATCTATTCTATATCGATTTTATTGGTGTAACGTGTATTACACGATAACAATATGTGTTGTTCTCAACAATTTAATCATACTAAACCATTGATATACATGTACTTACCGGATTTGCGATCAAGCCTCGAACCGAACACACTTTATTCTTTAACCTTGAGCTCTGATTACCAACTTGTAACACCCTTATTATTATTTAACGGTTTTCGTATAGATTATGAAAACAAACGGGTAATTATGATTACAAATACATTGAAAATACGGGTTCATTAAACTTTTTACAGAATTAAAACTATACAACATATCATGTGTGAGTTCGTCATTTAACATAACAACGATACATAGTGCGGAAGCTTATTTCTTGATCGTGTTCGGTTCTTCGTTGTGCTTGATTGTCCGCCGGTGCTAAAATTATACCTGAAACTCATAAAACATGAGTTGGATTAGTCATACGTAACTTAGAACATATTTAAACGAGCCCGGGAAGTGAAACTGATTAAAATAAAAAAATTTCGCCAAAATAGGGCTCCGTCGCGCCACGCGACGGCGCCACGTTGCTCCCTCGCGCCACGCGGGGGAGACCAGTTTCCAGCAGGTTTGGAGCTGGGTCCTGTATTTTTTCAGCAATACCGGTTTTTACGGAAATGACCATAACTTCTTCGTTATTGGTCCGTTTTACGCGATTCTTTTTCCTACGCGTCCGTAATTTAATTCTCCATCATATGGAGTTAAAATCTAACATCCAACATAATAAATTTTAAGACTTCTACGCCTTCGACTCGTTACCTTTTTACCGAATTTTAACCCGTTTATGCGTTTTATCAAACAAACATATTTGTTTGATCCTTATATCACATGAACTTCTTCAATTTAATGTTATCTACCATGTTAGGTTCTAATCACAGGTTTCTTACACAATTTAAACCCGTTTTCGCTCGTATGCTTATTTTGACCCGTAAAGGGTATTTAGGTATATCTTAAACCTGATTCGCTATCAATTGTATCTAGCTTTATATTTCCACATTTCTTACCAAATAATCTTCCACCACAACTATATTTGTGGTGGATTTAATGTGGAGATCTATATATTCCGAGTTTTATCCCTCGGACTATCATTTTACGACAAAGACCCATGTAGAATCATTTGACTAACATAATACCTCTTTCAGCTTCTATACTTATTCTAAGTATTTATCTAATCATAAAACTTGTTTCCAAATAACCTTTAAAGGTTGTTTATTCGAATTAGCCAACAAGGGCGTTTTGGTCCTTTTTAGTCTTTCAATTACGACAAGGTCTTTTGAGAGCATGTTTGACCCATAATTCTTCTTTTGAGTTATGATCTTGTTCGAAAAGTCATTATGCTTTTCGGAATGCCACGACCCTCTTTTAAAACGTTCGGTTTACCCATTTAAGTAACCCATTGTCTATCTAAGACTTCATTTAATGCTCATTGAACCTTACGGTCTAAATGAATAATTACTCTATTACACATACCTGGCCCGGGTCAATGTATCGACCTGTTTTAATGCCTTGCTATAATAATCGCTAAGTAATAGCGATGCAAATATCATCTCAACATTTGTTCCTGAAATCATATAACTCGATAAGAATCATTAGTCGCTATTATCAAAAGGTGGTATCTTCACCCTTTGACCCGTTTGGTCTAAATGACCGATTATATTAGCGAGACGACATGTATTTTCATCTCGACTATATGACTCGCTCCGATTCACATCGTGCGGTCATTTTACCTAAAATTCATTTCTTAATACCTTTTGGCCTATTAAGGCTTACTTCATAAGTGTCTTTTAAAACCAATAGTTATGGTCAATGCGTGACCAATTTACCGTTTTACCCTTATTGTTTGTTTTGGTTTTCCCTATAAGGTAACCATTTAAAAGTTCATTTTCTATTTGTCATAAAATGATCGAATTACCGATTTAACTCCTTTTAAACCATCAACATGGTTTCTTGTCATGCTCGACTATCTTGTTCCGTACGTCTACACGCCGGAACATCATACCTCAACTATGTATTTATCTTATCCGTAACTAAAACGATAAGAGAATATTCTAAAATATAAGACTAGTGTAAGCCATACTTACCTTACTTCCAAATTATGCTTTTCCGTCATTATTGCTTTGTTTGACCCGCTTCGTTCCCAAGCTTTCACCTAGCTTGTTAATCGTCAAACTATCATTGTAAATTGTAAGATGGTTAGATTAGTCATAATTATTCACGACTATTCCATCTCACTTATTTCATATGTCGAAACTACTATTCGACTTCATGATTATTTAACTTAGCTTATTAAAGTTAACTACTTTAAATCACAAGGTTTACAACATTAAGTCTAAATCAACATAATATTTAGAACCCTTATCACTTCATATTACGCGTAATCGCCATATCATTCAAATACGCGTTTTCGCTCTAATTTCAACACTTTAGTTCTCGCTTAGGCATTTTAACAAACACCTAATGTGCATAATTTGTATTATTCTTTTATCAAGTTCATGGTTATTGTTTTAACCAAGTTTTAACATCAATTAACATGTTCACATCAATTGTTTGCATCCACAACATCAGAATTCACTTACGAAAATTCAAATTACACTAGAACTACTATCAATTTCTAGTGTTTAACATGTTCGTACAAAACCCACTTATCACCTTCAACGGTGATCATGAATTTACAAGAATTAGGCCTAATTTCATCATATACTTGTCTAGGGTTTACTCCTAGACACTACAATGTTCCTATTTCATCATATAACACGCATGCAATCATCTAATTCGAATTCTCTAGGTTTGCTTAGAATTTCAACTAGAGATTTCTCAAGAAATTTACATACCTCGTGACTCCTTTTTCAATGGAGATCACTAATTCGTACTCGGATTTTGATTTGGACTTGATTTTCCCCTTCAATTTGATGAAAATGTGTTGATTAGGGTTTGAGCTAAAGAACCCCTTGTGCTCCTGTGGAAAACCTCGACCAGAACACACACTGAAGTGTGTGTTTTGGTGTTTTGTTTTAATTAAATAAAACTATTTTCAATTTTGTCGTGTTTAGTCCCCTCACTTGTTCAACTTTTTATAAAGAGTATTATTAATCAACTTTCATTGGCATTTTAACAACATTTAATTAACTAGGTTGATATTCCTAGTTACTTGGCGGGTTCGGGGAAATCACATCCTGTTTTTACTTTAAGTCCCGTTAACTCGGGCCTTTTATATACTTTGTTTTCTCAAAGTATTTATCCTCCTTTT